>JBAMIB010000070.1:4674535-4684755 GCA_037177415.1 Kaempferia rotunda | reverse complement strand
ATTGGTATCGCATCCTCCGCCAGGTTTTGGGAATAAAGGAAAGAGCTATTACACTACCTGGCGAACTGTACTTGAGATCGATACTAAATATATATCGAGAGAGGCGCTTATGGTTTCGTATGTTCGTCGTTCAACTGTGAAACAAATTAAAGAGATAGTTGCTATCAAGAAGATAAAGAACACCTTTGAAAATCCCATCCGTCCAGTGAGGATTTTGTGGGAGATCAAGCTTTTGAGACTACTGAAGCATGATAATATCATCGCTGATACGACGAATACGGTATGACCCTCATGTTGAACTCTCCGCGCTTTGGTCGCTTTCGCTACTCGATGTTGCTTGGAAGATCACCAATATGGAACCCTCTCGGACACTTTCACAAGTCAAATCCCTCTCCGATGGATGTTCTCCTTACTCTCAACCTTCGTTAAAGTTTTTCCAATGCTTTGCTCTCGTACGCAGAATTACATAGAGGAAGCATTCATCGATTTGTAACCAATGTTATTCATGACCTTTCATTAAGAGTAAATGAAGGGAGATGAAGAAATTATCTCCATCGCTTCCTAACGTTGCAATTGCTGCAATGTATGCAACATTTGTAATGTCTAACATCTCTTATACGTCCAAGTTAATCCATAAAGGTCATATGGTCACAAAGATTATGTAAGTTATATAGACTATAAGGTTATATGGTCACAAAAACCAGAACAAAATACTAATTAGTAATAAAAATCAAATTAGAACATCCAATTCATACGTCAGGGAAAAGACTCATGCAACAACAAACATAATACGCAATTACTACTAAGAATGTTGTTACACTTAAATTAGCTGCTCTATAGAATGAATTTAAGATATCAAAACTTGTCTTTACCCGAGATTAAATCATTTATATCATTATGAACATTTCTAATCTCTCATAATGACTACCATGTTAAGAACATATTCAACATCTCCAATCAATACAATTATTCACAATTACATTTTATGTATTCAACTAAAAATGTAACCAGTACCAATGAATAAATGTCAAAGATGTAAAGCAATCTTAATCTTCTTTTTTATCTAGAATCTATTCATTCTGATCAGTCGCTTTCTTAATTATGCTCCATAGATCGAATCACTCATAGCCAATAGGAAACATGCTAAAGTAGCAGACATTGATTAAAACTTCAAGTAGACTGTTAAAAAGTCACTTAGGGTAAGATTGAGATTAACTTATAATCTCAAGGGTCTCACATAGTAGAGAAGTACAGATATATTCCCTTATCATTGTCATAGCACATGTGATATGAATCACATGCTACGTTGTTTTCTCTTTACCAAAAAGAGTGCATGTTTTATCTCAAAAATTTAACACCAATTTTGATCTAGACATACCTAATGTCTAATCTTGAATTCAATATATTAATTCTAACCTGACTTTAAGCAGATTTAGGTAATAGTGGGATCATTTACTCTTATCATTACATAAATGATCTCATCTTGACACAATTATCAAGGTAACATTAACTTATGAGTATGTCTCTTTTCACAGTTACATAAACTATCCATAAGTAACTGTCTTACCTCTATTCATACTTAACAAATAGAGATGATTGTCCATGTGAGTGGACCAATCTCAATCTACCAGCATGCTTATCGAGACTTTATTCAAATGTAACAAAAACATATACACTAATAGATCATGTCATTTTCATTTATCTTATTGTATTTACAACATGTTGTATTCTTCAAGTCTCAAAGACTTCATATATCCTTGAAATGACTCTTTAGTCTTTTTCATTTATCTTTTTCTTGTTAATAATATCCTTTACAAAAATCATACTTAATTTTTATATGCTTGCCTTTGCTGTGAAATTTGGAATATTTAGAAAAAACTATAGCAAATTGACCGTCATACCACATGGTAACAGGACTCCCATTATTTCTAGCAATCTCCATATACTTCAGGAACTTTCTTAACCAAACAACCTCTTGCACAGCCATGCACTGCATAAACTACATACTCAGCTTCTATTGTCGACAGCGGTACACAAGTCTATTTCTTACTATTCCATGAGATGATGCCACCATTTAGCAAGAATGTATAGCCATATGTGGATTTTCAATCATCAAGGTCTTTAGCCCAATCTGCATCTGTATAACCACTTAAACTCATATTTGATCCTTGTAAATAGATATAATAATCCACTGTCCCTTTGAGGTATATGAATATCCTTTTCACTGCTTTCTAGTATCTCGATTCTGGGTTTGACTGGAAATGGTTAACTAAGCCAACAACATAGCTTATATCAGGACAAGTACACAACATAGTGTACATTAAACTACCAATAACATTAGCATATAGTTTTTTCTTCATATCAGCTATTTCTTCAGGAGTCTTGGGATACATACTTTTGCTCAGAACAGTTCCTTTCACTGTACGTGTTTGTTCAATGTTGCAATCTGACATATTGAAGTGCTGTAACATCTTAGTGATATAAGTCTCTTGAGACAAATCCAAAAGTTTTTTTGATCGATCTCTTATGATCTTCACTCCTAAGATTTACTCATCTTCTCCCATATCTATTATGTCAAATTGTGATGAAAGTCATGATTTGACTTCTATCACACACTTTGTGCCACTTCTAGCTATTAACATATCATCAACATATAATGATAAAATGACAAATTTTCCTTTTTCCTTTCTTAAGTAAACACAATGATCTTCATTGATCATTTTGAAACCATAAGATAAAATGACTTCATTAAATCTTATGTTGAATTGTCTTGACACTTGCTTTAGCCCATATATAGACTTCTTAAGTCTACCTACTCTATTTTCTTGGCCTTCAACAATGTAACCTTCTGGCTAGGCCATATAAATTTCTTCATCAAGATTACCATTAAGGAAAACAATTTTTACATCCATTTGAGGTAATTCCATGTAATAATGTGCTACTATAGCTAAGATGACACGTATTGACACAAACTTTACAATTGGAGAGAATGTCTCTTCAAAATTAATACCATTTATTTGGGTATATCCTTTTTCAACTAATCAAGCTTTGTATCGATTAACGGATCCATCTACTTTCCTCTTAATTTTGAGAATCTACTTATTCCCAATGACCCTTTAGCTAGGAGGAAGATCGACTAAATCCCAAACTTGATTCTTTCTCATAGACTTCATTTCTTCATCCATTGTAATTTTCCATTCTTTTCTAACTGAGCTTCTTAAAGCTTCCTCAACTGTTCAAGATTCATCATCATCAACTGAGAATGTCATCAATGCCTCATTCTCAACATCAAACCATTTTCGAGGTTTAATCTTGTGAATTCTTCGTCGTAAGATGGGTTGTTGAGAGACCAACTCATGACTTGACAAATTACTTCCACTGGGTTGACTAGATATAGACATCTCTCTTGACACCTGATTTGTTGATAAAGGAACATTATCCTCCTCCTCTATTACAAATAGAGATATAGTCTTATCAACATCACCTAGCGTTGGGAACTCAATTTCAAGAAAAGTGGCATCTCTTGACTCTATTTCAGAGATGGTTCTATCTAGTTGCTTACCAATAAAGACATAATACCCAGAAGTCTCAGAATACCTTATAAAAATACACTTCTTACCTCTGAGTTATAATTTTTCATATTTGTAAGTCTTATCATAAACGCAGGCAATTGACCCCCAGGGTCTTAGATCACTCAAATTTGGTTTTCTGCCTGTCCAACGTTCATATGGAGTGGATGGAACATATTTGGAAGACATTCGGTTAAGTATATAGGTTGCAGCTAATAATGCATCACCCCAATAGGAAATTGGCAAATTGGCTTGAGCCATTATAGACCTAACCATATCTAGAAGAGCTTGATTTTATCTTACAGCAACCCCATTTTGTTGTGAATTATGTTCCAGGGATAGTTAGCTCTCTAATAATCCCTTTTTCATTACACATTATCTTAAACTGATCAGACAAATATTCACCTATACAGTCAGTACACATGGTTTTAACCTCACGTTCCAATTGATTCTCAATTTTGTTTAAATAATTAACGAATGAAGCAATCCAGTGCCTCAGACTTATAAGAGATCAAATATACATGACCAAAACGTGTGAATTTGTCAATAAATGTAATGAAATAAGAACTTCCATTTCTAGCCTTCACATTCATCGAACTAAAAATATCCGAATTAATTAATTGCAATGGTGATTCAACTCTAATAGCCTTATCAAATAGTTTCCTAGTTGTTTTTTCAACAAGACAATGCTCACATACAAATAAGTTAATGTTAGCACGAGTGCCCAAAATTAAGACCCTATTTAGCTAATCTATTCATTCGTTCTTGTCCTATATGCCTAGTCTAGCATGCCAAACTTCATCATCAATATCAACATCACTAGTAAGAGTAATGTTTAAAAAACAACCATCATTCCCCAAATTATTATTTGGTTCTACATTAAGAACCATGAAACCATTTGTTACATAACCATGTCCAATTAACACAGAGTTAATTCGAAGTTCCACACAACGACTATAAAAGTTTAGATAATAACCCAAATCAAGAAGACTTGTAACGGAAACAAGATTCTGTTGAATCTCAGGAGTATAAAGGGCATCCTATAGCAACAAGGTGTGTCCACCTCATAGGTTGAGTTTGCCTGTGCTAACTCCTTTACTTCAATCCTTGCATTATTTTCCACGTATATCCATTTATTGCTTGCTGGTACCCAACGATACTCCAAGTATGTAGCCCAATCATGAGCTTCATGGTTCATGCTCCTGAATCTATAATCCACAAAGGATAAGAATTAATTAACAACACTGAACTCGCAACATAATGCTCATAAAAAGAAGATAAAGACATATTTACCTTTTTCGGCTCAGTACAATCCGGAGCAAAGTGGCCCTTCTTGCCACAGTTATAGCAAGTTAACTTTTAGGTTTCTTTCTATACTTTTTTTTTCTTTCTTCTTGATTTGGCGTTGTCCTCAACAATACCAACTTCTTTTTCCTTTCCATTTCCCTTTTTAAACCATCTTTTCTCATTCTTGGAACCAAAACCTTCAGCTAGAAAAGCTTGGCAAAAAATCCTTGCGGACTCTATTCTCTCCGCCTCTAGTTCAACATGGCGTGAGACATCAGTGAAAGTCTTGATATTTTCACTGTGTGTCAGATTCTGTTTCATAGTTTCCTAAGAATCAGGAAGGGAATGGATAACTACCTCTGTTGTTCATCAGTTAACTCATGACTAGCAGTCTTAAGCTTTTGAATCATATTACCTATTTCCCTCAGATGTTTGGTCATGGTAACATTCAGATTCTTTTTATAGCTATCAAACTTAATTGTCAGCTGTCGAAACTTACTTAGACTTACTCCACTGTACTTCTCTCTAAGGGCAGCCCAAACAACATGAGTCGATGTAAAGACTCATATTCTAATACTAGGTCATCTACCATTGAACTAATCAATATGACCTTAGCAATGGAATCCTTCCTTTTCCATGCCTTATAGACATCCATGTCATGTCTGTGCTGTGATGTAGAACCATCAGCTGGTTCTTCCATGAATTGATTTACAACCTCTAGAACTTCTTCTTCCTCAAGAACGTATTATATCTTGAGATACCAGATTTTGTAGTTATCTCCATATAATTTTTCTCCCTTATTGAGTTTAGCTATGATGTTCTTAGTTGCCATAATCTATAATAAATAAACACATTATTTTTTTATTTTAGTGTAATTCATATGCATGTAATTAATTATTGACTTAGTTTAAATTAGAGCCACTTTACAAAATCAAGTGAAAACTATGTTTTCAGTTATCATTTGTATGTTCCAAACCACTTAACATTGATCAATTATATTACACACATCCCATTAAATGAACTAATCATTAAATGAACTAATCATTTAATTAAGACTGTTAACACATAACATTTTTTTTCAAATAAATAGCACTGTTTGTACATAACTACAGTTTCTATGATTTCATTAATATGAACTTAATACTGTCCACACATAGTGACAGTGATAACAATTGAATTCTACTTTGCAAGATAAGCTAGCACTACTCCCACTAGGAAAGATACTAATGGAGTTATCCCGTTCATCCTGGATTGGATTATGGCAGGATCAACCTCAAAATTATTGTTTAGACCTATATCTGGATCCTTTTTTGGATCTATCACACATTCTTCTAGATTCTGCTCTGGTTCTTTGGGATCTTCTTCCCCAGATTCTTCGAGATCTATTTCTAGATCTTCCATAAGATCCATTTCTTCATGATCCTCTATGGGATCCATTTCTAGATCATCTACAAGATCCATTTCTTCTGGATCCTCCTCAGACTCTGTGTGATCCATTTCTAGATCCTCCTCAGATTCTACAGGATCCATTTCTTCTGGATCCTCTTCTGGTTATTCAGAATCCCATTAAAAATGAAGTAAATACTTGCACATCTTTGAATATGAGATGTGCCATTCAGAGTGATCCAGTAGCTGGTATGCTATTTCTCGAAGATGTTCTGACAGTGACTTAATCAGAGCCCCTCTTCTGTGTTTGTCCAGAATGGGAAACTCTTCTCGTTCCAGTTTCTAGAATATCCGATCGAGCCAACCATTAAGTGATCTGACTCCATGATTTGGGTCATATTCAATCTCCTTAATCTCCTCCCAAAGCTCATGTTATCGTTCATATCGACTAGTCATCGTGTATATTATCCGTATTATTTAGAATTGAAAACAACAATGTTAGTACAAAACTGACAAGCCAGTGACAAAATCAGCCAATTTAATTCTCACATATGTATGGAACAATATACAGAATACATAAGCAAAATAAGAAAAATAATTTTTCTTACATTTGAGTGTTTTAGTTGACTGACACACTAGATTGGTTGATAAAAAAAATAGATCCTTAATTCCTTGTCCTTATTGGAACTAATCCAATTTGGATGTTCAGTTAATTTTGTTTAATATAGACTCATTTAATTAAATCATCCTATTCTATCTAGTTAAACCAACTAATGGTTTGAATCAGACCTTGGTGGTTAATTGGACCAATCTTATCTGGTTAAACCAACTAATGATAAAAACCTGATCGAAAATTTATTTGGACTAATCCAATTTAATCACGCTAATCCATTAATTGAAAAAAATTTAAATACAAAATTTAATTTTCAATCAATTGATTATGCATGCAAATAAATAATAATAACTACGCTATGCACTGGCAACGAGGGAGGCGGCGTCGGGCAACCGTTGACGATGCGACGACGTGATGACTGGTGGCATCATACGATCAGGGCAACTCAGTGACGACAGTCATGAGGGAGAGGCTGTCGCGATCGAGATGAGATCATTTTTAATAAAATAAAAATGATTTAAGGGAAATCAACATTTCCTCCTTTAAATTTAAATACGATAGCTAAATAGATATCTCTTTTATCCTATTTATTCCTATTTATTTCTAAAATATAAAAATACTCTTATAAAATTAAAAAATTCAATAAATTCATATAAATTTATTTCCTTCTTAATTTTATATCAAAATAAATTCATTTTCTTAAATAGATTTAAGTATGTCAAATTTTAATCATTTTAATCCTTAAATATATTTTTGGTATATTTCATTCTCCTTAGTAATACAAATTTAGTTTCTAAATTTACTACTTAGTTGTAATATTAAGATATTATTATCTAAAGGAAACTACTAAGTAGTACACACATATACTAGTCTATTTTAGTAGCTCGAAGAGTCTATAATGATTTGAGATTCCTTATACACTACATGGGCTATTCTAAAGTAGATAATCAGGGTTATGTGGATTATGAATCCATCCTACTTTCGTTCTCTGATATTGTGTTCCTTTACTGTATGCGGATTCACTAGACGTAGATGATCTTTCCAACCGCTGTCGAAGTCCATCCCACATATTGTAAGAAATTCTTCTAGTGCATGCTTTGTCTGTCTATGTGTCTGTTTGAAATTCTGCACAAAATAAAGTTTTGTACACATGACTTATTGAAAACTCTGCCAAGTGATCCAAGAAGTCGGTCTAGCGGATCAATAAGAAATGAATGCAATTGGTTAATCAATCAAACTATCACCAAATTTGAAACAGACACCCTCCAAAATCTATCATACAATGTTTTCGTTCCTACTCAGGTACAAGAATCTTCCAAAAATAAATTTGCTAGTCTCTAACACTCTAACATTTGGAGAGAACTTTCAAAGCAAGGTCGAGACGTTTATCCTTAAATAACCTATCAATAAGGGAGTTGTATGTATATACACTAGGAATTTAACCATTTCGAGACATTCTACCAAATAACTCCTGTGCATCATCAAGTTTGCCAACTTTGCAAAACCCATCAATGAGGGCATCATAGACAATCTGATTAGTCTCACAACCTACGGATGGCATTGCATTGAGTAAATCACGTGCCTCAACTACTATATGAACTTTACATAATCCATCAACCAATGCACCATATGTAAAAACATTTGGTCCTAAGATTTCATTACTTCCATCATTAAAGTAATTATCAGTAATTTTTTCCCTATAATTTCCTCTCATCTTAGCATAGATATGAATATGACAAGCACCATCAATCTCTCCTTTATAATATGAAATGCATTATCAAATTTCCCCATGTGACAAAGGCAATAAAATTTTGCAGGTTGTTGAAAGAAATTATTGGGGAAATTGGACCACAAAACACAGTCCAATAATAAATGGCGCTAGCTTCGAGAGGGATACTAAGTGGCAAAAATGATCATCCATCTCTAGTATCTGGGCATAGTTGACAACATATTTCAATGTTTCTTCTCTTGCTATAAGCTAAGGACACTGGCTCAAAATTTGAGAACTAGTGATTTCTCTCAAGCCCAAAATGTGATTCATATTGGGGAGTCTCTTCTAGCTGCAAAAATCTAACACAGATATGATCACATATAATATTGGTCAATTCTAGAACATTATTGATACCAATATCTTTCCCATCTCATGAAATTTTAAAATTATGTAGAATCGACAATTTCCTAACCATTATTTCCAAACAGTTCGTCCAAGTAGATTGTTACAACATGTACAAACTCTGATCCTAGGAGGTATCTTCACTACCATTCACCCTTACCAGCTGAGAGCATCCATAACATCAGTACCTCCATTTAACCCCACATTAGACAATTTACTTTAACCATTTAGTTGTCATCTAAACAGTCGTGTGTAGTGGAGAAGACCAACATTGGAGCCATAGAGATTGTAGTAGTGGATAGAGCAAGCCTAAATGTGGCGACTATCGAAATTTTGTCATGTCAAATACCTTTTCTCCCCCTATCCTCTACACACCACCTCAAGTGAAACAGTCTACCATAACCACTCATGATTCACATGCTTCCATTTCCTCTAGCTCTAGTTCTACTATCATAATTTCTACTAAATTAATATGCTTGTTGTTGAGCGACGTGGAGGGCCGGCATCAGAAAGGCAAGCGAAGCCAATGAGGTGGATAAGGATGACAATGATCAGCGGAGATGCCTACGAGATTAACACGAACGTTAGAATGAAACCACCGGAAGAATTCCGGCGGAAACCACTCCGACGCTCAAGTCAGGATCACCAAGAGAGAGAAGTTGCAATAAAGAACTTAGATACCTGACTGCCGGGGTTTACCCTCTTTATATAGAGGTAGCGAACATCCCTTCCTCCAATGATTAAGGCTGACTTGACATTTTGTCCGAAGTTTTAGGAACCTATTATTAAAGGAAAAAAGCATATTCGAATATCTTCTTTATTATCATTTCAAATATTTATTGTCAGATATTATCTCAATAAATATTATTCCATAATAACGAGATCTCCCCCTTTTTAGCAATAAATACCGGAATTCCCGGGGGAGGAGCGCGTAGAACCTTCCATGAGAGGGCCCACACTCTACACGGAGTGGTTTCCAATTAAATATGTCCAAATAAGGTATCCGAGGTTTTCCGTTCCTAAGGGGTACTCGGAACCTTTTATGCTCGAGTGGTACTCGGGGCTTTCTATGCCCGAGTAGTACTCGGGACTTTTTATGCCCTAGTAGGTACTCGGGATTTTCTATGCCCGAGTAATACTCGGGATTCTCTGTGCCCGATTAGGTACTCGGGATTTTCTGTGCCCGAGTAGTACTCGGGGTTCTCTGTGCCCGAGTAGGTACTCGGGACTTTCTGTGCCTGAGTAGGTACTC
>JBAMIB010000070.1:4603118-4615767 GCA_037177415.1 Kaempferia rotunda | reverse complement strand
TTAAGGGATGATATTGCAATCTTTACAAATCTTTCTCTCTTCCTAACTATAAGAAAGTCAATTTGCGATTTATTATTCTCACTTTTGAACATGACCAAGTTTTCTTCTCTTTTCTTAAAAAACATATTAGCTAATATAAGGTCAACTGTTATCGTTAAATCTAATATAGTTTACCATTCTTTATTTTGTTCCAAACCCAAAACCCCATGTACCCTCTCCTATTCCTGCATTTTTCACTCTGGCATGTCCATTTAGATCACCTCATATTAAAATTATTTCATTTAATGAAATATTTTGTAATACTTCATCTAAGTCGTCACAAAACCTTAATTTGGTAGTTTCATCTAATCCTACTTGTGCATATATATGCTAATTATGTACATAGTTTCTTTCACCGCTATTATCTTAAAGAAGATAATTTTATCCTCTTTTCTAACTAATCCTAATACTTCATCTTCCCAATAAAAATTCTGCAGTCGAGACAGCCAACTAAAACAATAGGTAAAGAACATTTATAAGAGTTGGTAAATCTATGATTCGATGTATTGGTTTATCAGTGTTGGTATCATCATAACTCAATTGCTTTACAGCTTCTATTTTCAATCAATAGGTCTTACTCAAACTTTGAGCAAATTAGTTAATATCTCTATTCACAATCTAAACAATTACCATTTGCATGTGCCAGGTGAAATTTTTATCTAGTAACAAGCTGAAAATCAAACTGCCGTTGGACTACGAAACAGTTGCACCCCCTAAAATGCAGCTATGTGCACACTTACATGAAGATGCCAAATTCCAAATCATCCAAAAGTGCAAATATGCTACCAATTTGCTGCCCAATTTGTCCAGCATATCATAGCTTATAAACAAATTTTCTCTTAGATTGTACGTGCAAAACAAAATTACAATACTATATTACTAGTCAATATTCACTTTATGCCAGATTGGAAGGCAAAAAAAGGAAGGATAGTAGAGATTACATAGCAGTCCTTTTTCTCCACTTTATACCGCACTTCTCGCAGATCTGCAACACTACGTCGGACCTGCTCTCCACGGTACTCAATGACCTGAAGATAAGTTGGTGATTTTCTGAAGATAGAGTAGCATGCATAGGAAAAAAATTATTCCGTAAGGATCAAAGGATGCATAGAAATTTCATTGCATAAACAAAAAAAATGAGTGACTCGAGTAGCTTAACTTTAACAGCTCCTAGAATGTGATGTAATTTAACAAGATTTTTCACTTGGGACGCATCATTTGAGAAATTATTTGCATTCACTGATCATCATTTTGCTTGTTGATTACTTATCTTTTGGAATCCCTACTTTTTTTTTGTTTGGTCCTTGGTCTGAGAGATCATACATCTCTCTCTAATCATGAAATCTCTCTGCATCTGCAGTCTAATATCTTTATCCATGATTTTTTTTTTCATTACTATTTCTATCTAGAAAATGAAGAATTTCAAAAAAAAACTTTAGCTAAGTTCAAATGGTGCTTCCAAAATCTCAAATCTAGCTCCCCCTAATAGAAAGCTTAAAACTGTCAATATTATGATGCATATTGATAATTGGTTGCGTGAGTGTAGATGCAAGTAACAATTATACCTCAAAATCTATTTCAGAGAGAACAAATAGCCCGAAAGCCATAGGAATTAAACCAAATTGAAACTGAACAATTCAACCTTATCATTAATGGACCCTTACAATTAGCTCTTTTTTAGCAACCATACTACAGAAACAAAGAGCCAAAAAACTTTACCGTTTTACTTATGATTACATCAAAGTCAAACATGCAAAATGAACTGTATATTTAACTCACAAGGGATATCACAATAAATCATTACACAAGGAGATATAGCAAACAGTAATACCATTTCTCCCTCTTGAAGACTCCTACGAGCAAAGAGGCCCCATCCATGAATTCTAGATTTACCAAAGCATACCCTAGCCAGTTCAGTTGACTGGAAAAACAGGAAATGAAAATGTTTGGAAATGCAGAAGAAACAGAAATAAGCTGAGGGAAAAAAGACAGTAAATTACCTGCAAATAGCGGAGGCGCTCTCTAAATGAAGAAAATGATTTCTGAGTTCTATCATACTGTCACAGAAGAATGCAATGAAATAAACTTCTTCGGGTTTAAAGGATTGAATTTGAATAATGAAACATGCAATTCGGAAAGATAATTACCATAGCTGCATTTAAACTTTCAATAGAGTCCCAAGAATGATAACAAGGTCCCATAACTTTATGTGGAATTCCACTGTCTCGTATATTCTACAAAAGAAAGTTACAAATTTAGGTATGGCAGGAAAACTTAAGATTGTTCTGCAATCAGAAGAAAAATATATCAAGAATTTCAAAATCACAATAAAAAATAACAATTTTCTCTCACCTAAGATGATAATAAACAAAAAATGAGAAATTTAGAAAATCTCAGGAATATGCCACAATATTCATATTGAGACAGTCTCATACAAATCAAGTATAAAAAACAATTATCTACCTTAATTTCTGTTCTCTTGTAAATTGAACATCTTGCAGTAGATGACCTTTCAGAAGGCAGAGATGTGGAAGTTACGTTTTCTTGTGGCATTTCCATTCTAATTAACCTAGAACCATTTTGCTTTTTCATGTTCTTCAACAAATTGTTAGTGGAGATAATCCCTGTCGGAGTCTGCAGAATTAGCACATTATCTGGATTCGGAGACCTAAAAGAAAAGCCAAAATCAATTAATTCTGCTTCCAGATTATATACGAATTGAGCAACCCAGTCAAACGAGTAAGTCATCAAAGATGAGAAAAACATTTAGAATAGAGGGAGAAAAATTATGAGTCCAAAATCTCCATGAGAAAGATGCCTTGAATCACTCAGCATACCCAATAAGCGATCCGAATTTCCCAATTGACACAATGAAAAATTTGCAGAATACAATATTTCCATCAATAAGGACCACTGAGTTTACCTGTGATGTGCACAATAGGAGACCAACTTTACTGTTTGTTTCCCATTCTTTTCCAAACAATGCAACTGCAATTGTAACAATGTAATTAGGTGAGTACCAACACCTCTCCAATTTAAGACAAGAATGGAGCAATTAAAAATAGACAAGAAGATTCATTCAGATAGACAATGACAATACTAATTTTCCAAATTATTTAGGATAGAAAGAAAATGTTACAATTTTCAACCTATGATGATTACAACTGGAAAATAAGTTTTCCATAAGAAATAACCATAAAAGCTTTTCGCCATAATGTACATATTTGTCAAGCCCATTCCTAGAACAAATAAATTCTGTGCAGCTTGTGAAATAGAAATTGTGGAAGAAAAACTGAATATTGAACCGATATAAAAGCTTTTACAAATTCTTTGACCAAGTGAAGATACAACAACTATTGCAAAGAATATATAAATGCCCATGAAGCACCTGATTGCTATTAAAAAAAAAAAGTAACACTCATTGTTCGGAATATGAAAGTAATCCAGATGATATAATGTCAGAATTAGTATTTTGCATGATTATCACGAAAACATAATAAATTTGAACATAGGCTCGCTATTAGTCAAAGACAGTTTAACTTTCAAATTATAGACCTTCTAATTTAGTGTCACTTACCTCCATCCTATACCCTGTTCGTGATGCACACATAGCATGATAATAAGTGGAACATGTGTAGCACTGTGTGCAAGCACCATGTTTCTGCTTGCATATCACACAAATCTGATAGAAAAATGAACAAGGTCAGGATTTATATTGTTGTTTATTGTCTTAAGCCTAAGACATATGGCTACTATATTTAATAACAAATCACCTAACTGATAAATCATTCATAATTCACCTTCCCAAACAGTAGAGTTGGTATGTCTAATATGCCAATAGCAGGCTCCATCATTTCACCACTGGCAAAGGATACTTTTGGCTGAAACCATGCACATGTAACATGAACCCATAACGAATCAATATTTGTTGGCTTCAGTGCACCGCCTGTGAAATACTTGAGAAGTTAGTATTCATGCTTTGCAACAGTTTAAAGCTATAAACACCAATGCAGCAGTGATATGATTAAGCTTGAATTTCAATTATCAAATCCTAGCATTGCAAAACAAGAATGATACATGCAAAGGTACCTTTGATGGGGCAAAGGCAACATTCCCTTTTATGAAGGGGTGTTTCACAAGCTCTGCAAACCCAGGTGGTGAAATTTTGTACATTTACTGCTCCATAGCATTCCTGATGAACAGCTATTTGGCATCTGCAGAATAAGACAACTAAGTTCTGTATACTATATGTAAGAATCCCAGTTACCCTCTGTAGATGTTTGTAAGTTGTAACAAGAACCATAATGAGTGGATTTAAAAAAAGGAGAATAAGGATCAGATTATATGACCTGTTGCATATAATGATTTTGTTGTAATCCCAATCTTCTATCCATCTACAAATTGCACACCTTTCTGTTGTCCACTTGGCAAGTATTGGATCGTATGGTTCTGTTCAAGAAAGAAAAGGGAAAAAAAAGCATAAAGAGATTGCAAAATAAAATGATAAATAAGAAAATTAGTGTACCTTGAAGCAAAGTAAGGAGCCTCTCTTTTCTATCACCAAGTGATGGTTGCTTAGCTTGGTTATCCAAAGATGGACTGCACCCTTCTAGCTGTATTTTATGCCAATAGAAGTTTACAAAACCAATATTGTTAATATGTCATTTTATCAGCATACAAGTTCAGTTAATTAGCATTGAAGGTGTACAGCATAGAAATATATTTAATTTAATAAAAAAAGTAATTTAATTTATTTAAATGTAATGATGTAGCCTTGCATAAAGTTCAAGGGATGGATAAGATCCATATACAATCCCAAACAGCTTGGATATACATGATTTGATGATGATAAATAGCATAGATAACAGATCAAACAGTAGGTCTCATCAAAGGAAAGTCAGATTATTCTGAAACTTTGATAATACCATAAAGATTTACTTCAAAAGAGTTGAAATGGTACAAGATGGATAACAAGAACCTAAAGAAGGGTGAAGAGGAGACGCAAACATAAGAAATAGCAATTTGAAAATGCAAGCAAAAAATAAAGAAAAAATGTCCAGCTTGCTATAATGTAGGTCGAGGGTCCAAAATCAGCAAAGACTACACTATTTCCCGTATGCCATATATACTGATAAAGATCATGTCTGTAGGTAGATACTTAGGTAGAGATTTTCAACACTAAAAATTAGTTGGGAATGCATGAAAGCATTACAGTGAAAAACAGTAAAAGATCTTTTCAAAGGTATTTTAATTATAGTTTTATAAATAGTTGCTAATACCATGTTAGAGAAAGAAAAAACAATATAAACCCCCGGATCTTTGGAAGATAAGGTTACTAACCCATTTTCCCAGTGGTTGCCCTGTACTCTTGACCTTGACGCTAGCCTTCCAATACTTTTTTCTTGAACCTGTATGTCGTTCCCACTCATTCAGATTTTGTTTCTTTGACTTACAGGAGCTACATTGACATAAAACCCTGCATGATATAAAGTCAAAGTGAGTTACATAAAACATTAAAATTAGTGCACCCCGAGACTATATCACATCTCACCATTGAGGAGAAAAAAATCCAGCGGTAACAATCTATTTTGGTTAAAGAAATTGTGTCAAAAACACTTGACAAATTAATAAACTGACACAGACAGAGGGCAAGATCAGCATCAGTCATATATATCTTATTGGCTCAGGACTTGGGATAAACAGTTCAATTGTGACATGGGCCTTGGGTAATCACATATGATAGAACGCAGGCAGCATAACTCTCCAATCTATACCAACTAGCAACAGACAAAATGGTACAATCACAAGCTTACAACAATAAAACAAGGAAAGAATGGTGCATGTTTGCAACCCAGCTTCCACTATAGTATAGGTATTGAAAGCAAATTTCTGCTGAAAACCAGATCCATGAATAAAACTACAAAACATCTAATGAGCAACTATATATTTGCCATAGATAAATACACACAGCATTCAACAATATATTTTTAGCCACAGATTTGTTCCTGTTAAGAAAGCAGGAAAATGCTAAATGATTCATGTTCTGCGGCAAATTACCCCAAAAATCTGGATCGCTATAATTAAGTGTAACATTTCAAGGTGTCTGAGTGGCAGCACGGAAAAAAAAAATCAACACTTTGCGAGTGGCTTTAAAAGTAAGCAATGTTAGGCACCATTTTTTTTTTCATTTTGTAATTCCTAATTACATTTCAAGTGGTTTTCTTAATTGACGGTGAATAAAAACAGATACCAAAGTGGAACATAACTTTAAAATGAATGTAAAGTTTTCTTAAAATAAGTACATGTGTTCTTTGGGCAAATATATTCCTTCCATATTGCAGCAGACGACAGTGATCTTGTCAAGCAGTTCCTCCCGAAAAGTATCACCATTTGTTCTGTATAGGAGACATATTATATACTTTCCAAGCAAGCCAAGTCTACACTCTCTATAAATAAGTTTCAATATTTATGGAAAATTGAGAAATACATTATCATCACAGATTTTGTATCTGAATCTGATACTTCAGATTTCTGTGTAGCCTTGCAATCAGGGCAGAAATAATCATTCTTCTCCAGATCCTTGCAATAAATTTAATGTCAGCAAGGATTGGATTATACAAACAAAAAACATATCATAATACTACAAAAGTTAATACATAAACAAACAATTGTGAAAAGGATTCCATACCTTTAGGCTACCACATGTCTTGTCGCATTCTACATGTACCCATACTTGACACCCATCACAACAGACCTAATTGGAAATAATGTTATTGGCAGCATATTATTTTTACTGTGAGAAAAACTGAAATAAAAAATCCTTAATTTATGATGTCAAATTGTCCTACCCAATTCCCCCCATCCGTGTGATGCCAAATCTTCTTGCAAATGCCACAATACTGCTTTGAACTTAGGAGCTGTGAAAGACCAATGCATCTCTCAGAAACCACTTTTCTCCATCCAAGAAAAAGGAGCCAATAAATGACAATTGAAAAAAGCTAGTGTTTTCCAAATGGCATTAGCTGTTCATGAAGTGAGAATCAAACCTTAGCACAATGTTTACATAGTAACTGCTGTGAATTCCTTTTCATATTCTTTGCACTCCTATATGGAAGATTCATTCCACAGCTTTCACAAAGCATCCCTGATCTGTCTACAGCCTAAACTTCAAATAAAAAAGTTTAGAACCTAAAATACAAGGTTGACCCCTTAGCATCAGATGTTCAGTGCTTAGAGGGAAAAATTACTCAGCAGGGTAAAACAATGTGGATAATATATGCAAAAAAAAAGGATTGAATCATTGTTATGCTTTCAGGTTACCACCGTAACAAGTTATTAAACTAGGAGCAAAAACTATTGAGGCATACTAATTGTTGCATAGACCTTTTTTTCCTAAAAGATATTTCTAACACATGCTAAATAGCCAGTGTAACTTCAAATTTAAAATGGCCTAGTGACAAATTTAGAGAGAACTTTAACTTGCCTGGAATTTTGATTGGCATTCTTGTTCACGATTTAAATCAGTAATCTCCTGGTATGCACCAGGAACAGATTCATCTGAAGCAAAGTGACCACTAGCACTCACAGGAGAAAAACCATGCTGAGCTAGGAAAGCCTCCTCAATAGCCATTCGGAAACTGCTAGACTTGTACTTAGATAATTGAGTATGCACTTGGAATCTGGAACAAGTTAGTGGTGCATCAATACATCATAAACAAAAAAATTGTTTCTACAACATGAAACCAATAATAAATAAATAAAATCAGTAAAGCAAACCTTTCTAGGTATTCTAAGAAAGGGAAAATCATCCCTTTCTTCACCCATGAATATGCCTGCCAGATTAAATTGTATTATTACTCCACCAGGTGCAAGGAAAATATGAATAAAAAATCAGAATGAAGATTATATAATTTACCCTTCCATTTCTGGACTGCCCAAAAAACATAACACAAAGAGCTCCAACCACGCACGAATTTAAAACATTTTCAGGAGCTTGCAGCAAAGGATCAATCACCATTGCTGGCCAAGCAAGGCTTTTGTCTCCGCATTTTGCCCAAACTATATCACCCAGAACAAAATCCTCTGGACAGTAAAAATCCTCCTTCGTGTCTGAACCTTCCCTTGCTAGCTTTGACTCCATGATTAAATTAGAATAACAATGCGGCTGATCCTGTGCATTAAGAACAGGCTGCAGGAACTTCTTTTCCAGACCCACCAGGCTGTCCTCAACAGATGTAAGAGTACTTCGAGAAGTAGAACACTTGTTCGTACTGATATTTCTGCAAGCGCTATAGAACTCCACTTCCCTTACCAATGTGCAGGAATTCTTCGATCCCGAGTTAAATTCGAAGCCAGTGTAGCTAAATTTATCATCTTTGCAGGATTGCAGATTAGCTTGGACAGATGAACCAGTACCTGTAGCCTTCGGTTTTTGTTTTTCTTTCTTCCAGGGATCGGTGAGAACCGAATCCCTAAAACGAGAAGGAAGCAACTGCAAGCGCCCCCTGGACGTCCGCACGACTGGTGAGGAATGAGCCGCGCGCACCACCGACCCTTCCCTGACTCGTTCGTCAGCCTCCACCGCGACGGAAGTGGATACGGACAGCTCGCCAGAACAAGAGGAACCCAGGCAACCTGCGCTGAGATCCCCGCAGTCACTCCCCATCCGCAAACCATCCGAAAGGCAGTGAATTCCAGCGCCGGAGACGTCCCCCATGATCTCGGACGGGAGCAACCCATCCCTACGCCGCTTCCTGGCTCCGTCCGCCGCCCCGTCGCCGCTCTCATCATCGCAGACCGTCGGCTCTTCGGCCTTACATCGCTTCAAGCTCGGCATTTGCCCCCTCAAACTGCGGTTGATGATCATCCTCCGATCTAAAACCCGCCGAATTTCCTCGACCAAGAAGAACCAAGAATTCTCCGGAAATTCCTGAAAGAAGCCCTAATCCTCGAGATTCCAATGCCAATATCCCCTGAGAAAAAACAAACAAAAAAGCCGAAAGAATTGGGTAATAACCGGATCACGATAACTTCGCCAACGCCTTCTTGCGATCTCCTGCCCCCTAATTCTTTCTCCCGTTGGATTCGCAACAGAGCTCTTGGGAGAGGAGGAAACTTTAAAGCCCTTTAACGGCATGGCGCCGGAGTATATATAGACGCTACGGAAACGTAACGGATGTCGTGCCGTTACGTGTTTTTGGGTTCCGAGATTGTCGCAGTACGGTATGGATTATACCGCCATGGGGCGTTACGATCAGGAAACCGGGAATTTAGATCATGAAATGGATGGAAAGGTAAAATATATTTGTATCTACAAAATGCATGACTGTATTTTGTGTTTTTTTCTATTTATTTTTAAAGTTGTGAATTGCAATTCGGGGAGTGCTGATTTAAAAAAAATATTGATTCGGGTAATATTAAATTTGGGGTGATAAAAAATATGAATGAGGTAACATTAAATTTAGGCCAATCAGTTCGTATTAGAATTTTATGATCATATTTATAATTATAAATATTTAATATTATCAATTAAATAAGTCAGAAATTACGTGATAGAATTTAGAATTAAAGAATATGATATAAGAGCTTAATTGTATGAATATAATGTGTGGATATTATATGTATTTTCTGATTTATTGAGAGCCCAAATTAGAAATAAATAAATTTAGACTTTTATATATATCAGTTATGATCCCAGTTTGCAATAACGATCATGTTTTATTTTCCATAGGTAAAATTCTCTGAATATTCAAAAATTTGCATATTGAATTCTAGATTGGAATGTAATCCGAATTATATAGTATTTATTTTGTAATTCAGATTATAAAAATTTATTAACTTATATAATCAAGATTACATTACAAAGTTAAAATAATACCAAATAAATTAATCAACCAAATAATATAATCTTCATTATATTACCAGACTTATTTAGCCTATAAATTTATTTGTTTACTAAAATCTCAATTTAGTTTCTATTTGTTCAAATTAATTAGAATTCTTGCATTAACCATCTCAATGTCATATAAGTATGCGCTAATTGTAAAATAAATTAAAATAAAGTCAAGTATATGTGTTTTTGTTTTTTTTTTATTTTATATATCTGTTTACTTATAAGGAAAGAAATACTGCCACATGTATTTTAGGTACATCAGATTTGTAATGAGACTAAATTTGTAAAATTAAAATGCAGAAAAATTTTCTTTCTTTTTCTCTTTTAATTACTCAAGTAAACAATAAATTTTCTCTCGTCAAGGATTTTTGTAAAGCAAAAAATAACAAAGATATCAGTGACGTTTGGTTTGAGAGGCAGGAATTGGAATCAGAATGGGTTTGATAGTAGACCGGAATGGGAATGAGTTTAACCATTCCAATACTACTGTTTGGTTTATAAGTTATGATTAGGTATGATTCCTTTTTTTAAAAATAAATTTATTTTTTCTTTTTTTTCTTCCTTTTTTCTTTTTATTATCTATTTGGATTTTTTTCTTTTTCTTTTTTTTCCATTTTTTTTTCTATTTTTGTTTTTTTCCTATTTTTATTATTTATTTATTATTTATTATTTATTTTTATTTTCATTTTCATTTTTGATTTTTATTATTTTATTATTTATTTTTTAAATTTTTAAATTTTTTATTTCATTTTTAAATTTTTTTACTTTTTTTATTTTTAATTTTTTTAAAAAAAATTTTAATTTTTTTTTAAATTTTAAATTTTGAATTTTAAATTTTAAATTTTAAATTTTAAATTTTGAATTTTAAATTTTAAATTTTAAATTTTGAATTTTAAATTTTACATTTTTACATTTTTAATTTTTAATTTTTAATTTTTAATTTTTAATTTTTAATTTTTAATTTTAAATTTTAAATTTTAAATTTTAAATTTTAAATTAATTTTTTTTAATTTTATTTTTTAATTTGTTATTTATTTATTATTTATTATTTAATTTATTATTTAATTTTTTAAATTTATTTTAATTTTTTATTTTTTATTTTTAAAAAAAAAATCCCGACTGACGGTTGTAGTTGGACCTTGGCGTCGTCGAAGCCGCAAGACTGTTGTTGCTCGAATAATCGGGAATGAATTCTAAACCCACCAATTTGGTTGGGTTTTGTTCATTCACAAATATTTGGGAATGATTCCATTCCCTCATTCCTAAACCTATTAACAAACACCTTTATTTAGGAATGATTTCATTTCTTCATTCTCAAACTCCTAAATCAAACGCCACCTCAGTGAGACTTCCGAAGGACGGAGGAATCTATTCCACTAGTTATTATGTTTCTTGAA
Source organism: Kaempferia rotunda (assembly GCA_037177415.1). Taxonomy (NCBI): domain Eukaryota; kingdom Viridiplantae; phylum Streptophyta; class Magnoliopsida; order Zingiberales; family Zingiberaceae; genus Kaempferia; species Kaempferia rotunda. The sequence continues at coordinate 4,604,439 of JBAMIB010000070.1, read as the reverse complement.
GTTGCTGTTGAACGATGCATTAATTTATGAGCTTATTTTGGTGCTTCATGACATAATGTTGCAATATCTTCCAAACCTCCAAGATACACTAAAATCTGTGGGATCCATTTATGGGGTTGATAATATTTCACAGAGTGTAAAAGGGCATGATTCCATATGATTATACTAAAATAAAATTAGTATCTATTAATTATTTCTTCTAATTATTACTCTGTCAATTAACAGAGTCTTATAATAATTCCTTTTTTATTACTCTGTCAATTAACAGAGTTTTATAATATATCTATAAACTATTCCTTCGTGAACAAACCAAGACAATCAATAAAATTTTATTTGTAGAAAAAATTTTCTTTCTCTTCCGTTATCTCTGTTTTTAACATAATATTAGAGCCATCCTGTTAATCCCTAAACCATCCCCTTCTTTTTTCGGCGCCGCCCCTCACGAGCCATCCTATTACCTTTTTTTTCTTTCCTACGGCTTCTTTTCAGCGCCACCCAATATTGAAGCTTTGAAGGAGGTAGGATAAGGTGTGGTGCTTCTCTTTTATTCAATAGTTGCTCTCCTGCTCTGTTCCTCGGCCCGCACCGCCGCTAGTCAGCCAGCGGTCTAGGCGCTTTTGTCCACTCCAGCGCCATTGCTTTGATTGTCATCGAGTGAGTGCTTGGGTTTTCTGGAAACTTTGACCTTCCTCTCCTTCTTATGTCGGCGCTCTCTTTCACTCTAAATCTTCTTCTTCGTCATCGCCACCGGCTGTACAAAGCAACGTGTTGCTCTGGCACCTCACCAGCTGATAGTGGCCACGCCACTCTGGCAGAGATCACCTCCAGTGTCGAGTTCCACCTGCAGTGCGAGAAGACACATCCCACCAACTCGTGGTTCAGCACCTCCACCTGTGGCGCCCACAACTTTACCATTGCCAATTTCATCTGTTCCACCAAGAACTTCTTATTCATCTCTATCACTGTGACCTGCGCCGACATTGACGCACAACAAAAGCTCTTCTCAGCCTTATCAACAAATTTCACTCCAATAAGGAGATCTTCCTTCGGGAGCTTATCAACATCTTCTCTATTCCACAAAGAAATTAACATTTCTTAACATTTTATGCAACGACTTGTCAAGTTTATTCATGTTATAGTTTATGATGAATTGACTATAGATTTCTGGTAACGATTGTAGAATATTGCTAGTAGCCAATTCTTGGCCCAATGGAAATCCCAACCTCTGTAGGTTCTTTACATACCTAATCATGAGTACATATGGTCCTATGGGAGTTCCTTCTTGCATCTTGCATTGAAAAAGGACTTTTGAGATCTCAAA
>JBAMIB010000070.1:4566053-4578601 GCA_037177415.1 Kaempferia rotunda | reverse complement strand
ATATTTTTAATTTTGACTAATTTAGTTATATGTGAAAGTTTTAACTAAACTGGTACATATATCTAAATTGATACTTAATATAAAGATGACCCTTGTGTTGTGTTCCATGGTGAGTCATCCTATTGTCTTAGTTTTGTTGTTTGAGTTTTAAGATATTATATAATAATTTTAACCAAAATTGATACTTAATATAAATGTCTAAGTTTTAAAGATGGTAAGAATATCCGAGAATAGTGATGAAATGATATTCCGTCAAGGTATTATAATAGAATTGGTATTCCATCGCATAGCCCCGATGAAATCTGAAATCCATCGGGAAGGTAAGAACCGAAACCCTAATTTCCCGAGGCTATCGACGGAATTGTGGATGGTTACCAATGGAATTGTGGTTCTGTCGGGACTTCAAATTATGTTTTCAGTTCTTACCTTACCAACGGATTTCAAATTTCATCCGGGGTTACGAACTCCAATTCCGTCGAAAAGGTAAGAACCCGAGTTACCGATGGAATTACATTTTTGCAGAGATTTAGTGACGGAAACACAATTCCATCGACAACTCTGAACGGGGTTACCGATGGAATTGCAGATCATGACCGCAAGCTTTGTGAGTTGCTAGTTCATGATCGACATCTTTGTCGATCGCCAAGTAGTGACCGCGACCTTAGCTTAATTACTAGCAACTTGCAACCGCGACCTTGGCCTACCGCCAGCTTGGCCAGCTGCTAGCTCACCCTCGACTGCTAGGTCGATCCCCAACTCATGGCTACGAGCTTGGTCGGTCGCAAGCTCGGCCTACCGCAAGCTCAACTACTCTTTTGTTGTGATTGTTTGTGATTGATTATAGCAAATTTTTTTTTTTATTATTTTGTAGTGTATTGTTTGCTCCTCTTGTTAGTTATGTTGATACATACTTCAAGTTTAATAATGTACCAACTTAATTCAAATTGTACTAGTTTAATAATGTTTCAAATTGTATTACCATTAGGTAATAATATATATGAACAAAACTTGGATGTACACTAAAATTTGTATTATCCATAATGTATGAATGATATCGAGTTAAATATAAAATAAAGTCTTCTATAATTGCATGATGTTTACTTGGACCTAAATCCTCATGACTTTGCTCTTGGGCTTTACCCAAAAGCACTCACATTTAGGAGTATCGGTGCTACATAGGCTTTCACCAACACACTCACATTTAGGATCTTGGTGATCTTTCAGGGCTCCCTGGAAATGCCTCACAGGATTCCAGTATGGCCTGCAACCCCAGCCTGTAAGTTGGGTAAAGAAGATTGACACCGAGTTCCTTCTTTAGTCGAGCATTTGACACACGCTTCTCGCCCCCTACATGAACCGTCTGAGCTTCAGTTTCTTGTGTGTCAACACTACCTGAGTCATTGAGCAGTCCCGGCCATCTTTTCTCAATTAGACTGCGTGCAAAAGCAAATACTTCTTGTCGAGGGGTTGGATCATCATCCACAACATTGTATATACTGTGGAAGCAAAGCAAGATGTAATACGCAAATCAAGCAGATGCAGTAAGCATTGCAGATCTCATCCAAAGTTTTCAAGATTCGTGAATAACAAAAGATACAGAGAAGGCTTCTACTTGATTTCACTATAAAACCAACACACGAAGCGAAGTTAGTGTGGTACAAAAGAAGCATCTAGGTTCATTATAGTTTATCGAAGCATTCACACAAATTCATACATGTAATTTAGTTCTTTACTCACTGCAAAATTCAGTCGCAAAATAAGAAATTGCACACCTCTATGAAAACTCATCTTCAGAATGAAGACAAAAACAACATAAAAATGTTTTCATTTGAGAAGATTACCCGCTTAGCATCGTACTAGAGGAAGCAAGACCCTAATCGACAGGATAAACTGCTTAGCAACTTACTAGAGGGAAATAATATAAAAGGTCGAGCTCATGGATTTGGGAGGGGAAATATTTTTAAAGATGTATATACTCACTGATCATGGTGAAATTTACCAAATAATTAAAAGCAGTTTCGAAGTTTTAAGAATTGAGAATTAGTGGCATCAAAATATAAGCAAATGTCACTCTAGTAATTGATCCAACACAGTGAGCAAAGACAAAGAAAAAGTTGAAGTTCAATTATCCATACCTTGATGAAGATATACCAAAACTGGCTTTTAACGCTTGATATACATCAGCTACATGGATACGCGATGTGAAAACCTTAGATACCCTCCTAATCTGACTTTCTGACAAAGAATTTCCTTTCAGGATGGTATCCAAAGCACTGAAATAATCATGATCAGAAACATATCATGGAGCTACAATTCAGACAAAAGAATAAACAAATAGAAAAGGAGGTTGTCTTTGATCCTAGCACTCCGAGTAGATAGAAGGGTGATTCAAGGAGCAATTGACTTGATAACAAAATCTAAACTAGCTTATGTAAAATGAAAAGACTAAAGCAGGTAGTCCATAACTCACAAGAAAAGGATTGAACTATGATAAAGAATTTTACTAAAAAGTTGGAAAAACTTCCACACTGAAGAATTAACAAATGCTACACAAGCTGCAATAAAACCAGAACTCCAAAACATTTAGGGGCGTTTGGTTTGCATGTTTTCAATTTTTATTTTCTAAAAATCGTGCATTTTCTAAAAAAATAGAAAACGACTTTTTGACATTCTCTATTTTTTCAGAAAATGCTATATATTTTTTTAGAAAACAGAGATGGAAAATACAAACCAAACGTTATTTTCTAGAAAATGTGCGTTTTTTCAAAAAATGAAAATGAAAAATATTCAAGCCAAACGCCCCCTTATATTTGCCACATGAAAATTTTCCAGTTTCCTATGTCCAGTTTTCTGTTTTACCACAAAATAAATTGAAAATTAAAAATAAAAAATATATTTATGATCAACATTATGGCATCATTGTATAATAAAATTTATTGCTTCGGAACATGTTTAATATTTACTAAAAACAACAAAAATGAAAAATGTTAGAACAATAAAAAAATCATAAAATCAAATCATAAACAATGAATGCTTCTGTAATTAAATAAAGTTGATCCTAAAACAATTTTGAAGTTTAATATTATAACATAAACAATGAAAATGCTTTTGTAGCCAAAGGTGGGACAATAAATTTGATCCTAAAAAATTTTTGGAGTTTAATATCAAAGTGTAAACAATGAAATAATTTCACAGCCAAATTTTGGAGTTTAATTACTGAACATGCTCTCTCTAATTTATGCTACGATACAGTTAGTCCTAAACAATTTTGGAGTTCAATTATGGAACATGAACTCTCAAATGGGAAATAGTTGCCTTAAATGAGAAAAATACCATCTTCCAGGACCATATATCCCTCCTAGTCGGAATACATTAGCAGACACACCAAGCTCATAGCCTAGATTTTGCCATCCTGTCTCTGCTTCAAGCCTTAACTTTGCAGACTCTGTTTTAGGATTTGGAGGATAACTGAATAAGGAACATGGCCATTCTTAAGCATGGCATATGAACCAGATTTACCAAAAGACAAAAATATCAAAATAGGTGGGTAGTTTCATACTCTTCATCAACCAAAACCCCACCACAATCACCATAAACACCTGCAACAACATATTAGTAAGGTACATCATCTATCTGATTATATGATACAGAAGGATGATTTGTTCCAAAGAACTTCACAAATGGACATAATTTAACACTAGTGGATTTGCAATAAGGCAATGAAGTTCTCAATGGCAGTAACACCATTGGAAAGAAATGAGCATAAAGGAAACGTGACTAGGAATTTGCAATCCCTCCATTTCTTTGGAGGGAAAGAGATAAGGAGAGAATTTTGTTAAAATCAAATGAAAATACATAGAAGTGGCTCCTTCAGGTTGTGTTTCAAAAAGAATAATAACAAGAAAAACTAAAAAGAGAACTTGCCATCTGTGATCCAAAAAAGGAAATGACAGCCAAAGTTATCCATATGTTCCTTCAAGAAAACATGGAGTCATTGAATCCGTTCTTTTCTAATGCTTACCATCTCATTTGATGATTCCTTCTTGTCCATTTTCCATTCCTAGAATATACAGAAGGAACATGTAATATTGCATATCAGAATGAAATTATCATTATTCAGGTATCAATTGGCACATGATAGAACCAAAATCTAAAATTACTAATATGAGACTAAGCCCCTGAGGCTACGGTGTGATGGTAAGCGGTGAGACGGGCTCCCTAGGTAATAAGAGTTTGAATCTCACCTGGGGCACATTACACTTGAAGAGTTTGAAATTACTTGTGGCGTTGGCTGTCCACCAGGATCCATTTGTGTTTCCCGATTTACCCTGGTCACTAGTAGGAAACTTTCGTGAGGTCGGACCAGTCACCTCTGATTAATCGGATCATAAGAGTTGGATACCAGGATTACCAAAAAAATAATAACATGATACTAAGCCCCCTAGATCAACATCCCTATTAATTTGATAACACTTAGCACTCCTCAAAAACATAGATACCATATATGTACAACATTTTGCATAAACTAGAAAAATCTCACAAAAAAATATAGAAATAAAAAAATTTATATTCTTGCATAGGCAAAACATAACATCAGACTATTTGCTATCCGCTATCCGAGCATCGAACTAATTAGTTGGGGACTAGCCAAGTTGTGCAGGACGAGCTAATCAGGAGATCGTGCAAGTAAGTTGAGTTAAACAAATTATTTATGTAAGAGTATGTTTTTTAGAGTGAATATTATTTCTTATGTATTCATTATAATCTTCCTAGCAACCAAATATAAGAATAACTATTTCAATTCATGAACCAAACTAAGGAAGACTTATTCCTTATCTATTCGTTGCATATTTTATTAGTAATAATTATGCTATTATTTTTCCATTCTATTCCACTCCATAAACCAACCAGACATAAAGAGATTGTTAATTTTTAAAAAAATGATTTTAGCTATTGCTCATCTACAACAATATATCAAAGCTTTCATCAACCATCACATGTGGCGAAAAGGTGATTCACTCGTCGTTAGCGCCCCGCCAATCCGTCTCTGGTCAACACGGAGGAGGTAAATCACGGGGGCTACTAGCCATTAGTGTAAATAGTCAAGACATGGGAGAGGGCATGCTCGGACGCGCCGAGTTTCGACCTCATAACCTTATGTGGCAACCTCTCATGCCTTAACCATCACAATTTTATCAATTATGATAATTTCAAAGATCCATTCATCTTAATCATAATTGATATGATAATCACCAAACACCAAATTCTCGACATAATATATTATCAACCTTTAGATCATGACCCCAGGTAGCTATAACACCTAAACACATACCCACCAAAAACTCCTGTTCACTAAAACATTCACATATTCTCCTCCGACTAAGATCATCGACTTAGGCTATTCATGCTTCCAAAGCTCCCATTGGTGCCCCAATATTGTTTCAAATAGAAAGAAGGGTCTCTACACATGTGCATTATCGAGCGCTTAACAAGATCACCGTCAAGTACCCCATTCCTTTCTTTTAGATTCAAGCCCATTCCTTTCTTCTAGATTCAAGCTCATTCCTTTTTCCTTGAAATCATTCTATATATATCTTTAGAATCTTCTCATCACTTGGTGAACTGTCACATCACAGGCACTTAACAAGCTTCTTATTTTTACACCACGCAATCCTCTCACCTGCAAAACTCTTAGACAACTTATTTGCACAAAGTTGCTAAGTAAATCTAACTTGCTAAAGACACACAAAAGAACCTAAGAGAGATAAAGAGGCTAAGAGATTAATAAGTAAAGATGGTCTAGTATTCATAAGGATTATAAGTGAAAGGAAGCAAGATATTTATAGGGATCCTTCTCCTCAATAGATGGTTGGGATCATGTTTTAATCGTTTGCTTGAAACTATTTGCTTGTTATATGCTATAGTTGACTAACTGTGCATTAGTCGACTAACTCTCGATTAGAAACATTTTGTGGCATTCAATTCAAGCCTGAGTTGATTTGATTGCTTAGTCAACTCAAGTTAGTCAACTGAACTCTCAACTCAAACCATTTCTAAAGTCGAGTCTCTTCCTACGTCTAGTCCCACCTATAATCCATTATACAAATGCACTTCATCACAAAAGTCACTTGAGGTTCCACTTAGAACATTATGTGCAAAGAAGTCTACTTTTGAATTTTCAATGTCAAGAGGTCTTACACGTCTAGAGCATTTGGTCGTGTCCTTCTTGATAAGTCAAGACTTCAATTTGCTAAGTATCTGATCCTCTACTTACTTGACTTCAAGTTATTAAGTATCGAGTCCTAAATCTACATTAGTCCTCGACCTACATGTGAAGAATTGAAAGGTGCCACTAGGGGGAAGGGGTGTTGAATAACGCGTGTTTTAATCGTCTCGTTCTTATCTACAACTTAGTACGCAACGGAATAATAAAAACAAATTAAAGAACATCAGAACATATACCAGATTTTATTTAATTCACAACCCCCAAGATGCCTACGTCCAAGCCTATGTATCAACTTGACCAGTAATCTTTCTTCTTTCCGGACACCTTCTCGCAGCGAAGAAACTTCTTACAACTTTAAAATTTCAAGCACAAACAAAATAATGAATTAAACAAATAATAAAAATAATATGCAAACACTATTTACTGAAGAATGAATCCTCCCTAGAAGTCCTGAGCACAATTGCACTCGTCTTGGCAGTAGAGCTTGAAGAACTTTGTGGGGAAAGAGAGAGAGAGGATTGGAGTGATTGATTATTTGATCCTCGAGCCTCTGCCTTCCTTTTATAGCCTCTAGTTCAGTTGCTGACGTAGCATGTTTGGTCGACCAGAAAGCCTTATTCGATTGACCAAAAATTGCTAACATGACAAATTGATCTCATCCATGAAACTGTCTTAGCTCATCTTATTGCTAACGTGGCATCCTTCCCGTCACTCAAACCTAGTTAACTCGGATCACTACTCTAGATCACATACCACATGGCATCCGATCGCCTGATCACGTACCCTGGTCGCCCGATACCGCTTACATCGGATTTGCACCACTGGATCAGCTTTCACGTGGCTTTTAGTCGCTCAATCCCGATATCTGGTGGCCCAATACGAGTCCAGCGATAACCTGCCAAACAGATAATGATAATCATTATGTATAGGTCAATCGAACTTGCTGGTTTGATCAACCGAAAGATCTGATCAACCGAAACTCTTGTTTCGGTCACCTCAGTCACCACACTTGAGTCCGCTAGGACTTTCCTATGCCAAGTATTCGGTCCTCTTTGACTCGCTTAGACTTATCCTTTACAAAACATTGATTTTCACAGCCTGCTAGGGCTTCCCATTTGCTAGACATCCGATCACTCTTATCTGCATGGTACAAGACATCCGGTCAACTTTAACGTGCCTGGACTTTCTCCTTGCCAAACATTTGGTCAACTTTGACCTACTTGGACTTTCCAATCGTGCTTAAGTCAACCTAACCTGAGAGTTTCCCACTAATTATCAAACATCAGGTCACCCTTGACTTGTTTGGATCAACCTTGGTCACAGATATATTGTTAAACATCGAAACCCTAAAGATTGATTACACCAACAACATGGACTTTCAGTTGCACATAAATATAAATGTCAAGCAAGCTACGCCTATACACACTAGACGCACCATGTAAGTAATCTCAATATAATCCAAACTTAAAAGCTCAAAGGTCAAAATCACATACTTAAGGACATGATTGCAAGAACAATATACCCTTTTGTGAGTTGTGACAAGACAAGAAGCTCTGGATTTGCCAAAATGATTTTGAAATTGAAACTATTGCTCACAATCATATTAAGAATGATAACATATGGACTTAGAATATGTTAGACTAGAGTTTGTAGGATTCTTTGATGAGTCTTCATAGCACCAAAATTTAACAAGACCTAAATCCGGATACTCTCTTTTCTAATTTGTACATTCATGTAGCTTCTACAAAAAGCAAAAGTTCTTAGCTATCCATTATTCCAAAATTAAAATTTTATTTCAGCATCATAATAAAATGGGAGCTTTGGCGTAACGGTGAAATTGCTATCATATGACCTGGTAATCATGGATTCAAGTAATGGAAACAACCTCTTGCAATGCAAGTAAGATTATGTACAATGGACTCTTATCTAGGATCTCACATTGGCATGAGCTTTGAACACTGGACTACTCTTTTTTTTTATTTATTTCAGCATCATAATATGCTATAGATCTCTTACCCATGATTTCTCCAAACAAAAACAAACTTCCATAAATTTAACATGGAAGACACTTCTCAAAACTCTTCTTATCTTGATGGTATTCTGAAATTCAGTGTCAAATAATAGCTTATAGTTGAGACATATTTGGCAGACACTTGCTAAACCAATTATGTAATAAAATACAAATGTCTAGTGTATTTATATAATTTTCTTTACACTATAGACTCAAACTATTGAGTACCAACAAGTAGAAGAAGCCACCTAAGAGTTCAGTTAGTACTATTGTTATAAAGAAAAATATAAGAAGACCATATCACAAAAGTCAATTTCAGTCTATGACTAACATACATACTTGTTGACGATAGGTATCCTAGCCACTCCAAATTTCCATCTTCTAATATGGCTTGCAAATCTCTATGTATGTAGAGAAGCTGCATGTACATGAAGTTATATACATATATGCCCAGCTGAAGCCAACTGACAGGTAAGTAAAAACAAAAAAGATAGCACTAGATTTGAAAGAAGAAAAAATAACATAGAGATGGACTTACAGGGTCACCAATGCCTACAAGAGGAGGAATGGAAACAAGAAGATGTGTTGCACATTGCAAGGTATGTAGGTTTGCCAGCCTATATATTTAATGTGAAAAAAAACGGAAGTGAGCAAAACCAAGAAGAATAATATGGAAACCAGAAAATATTGGTAAAGAGGTTACATTCAGCATGCTACATCATAAACTGTAATCCATGAAAATAAGACTTAGCCAGCTCTATGAAAAGAGATTTCAAGAAAATAAGCTAAGTGTGACCTTGGTTAACTAAAAAGGTTAGTTCATCAATATATGGGAGACTATATTCAAGCTAACAAAATATCCTGCTTGCTATGCAAAGACAACTGCATGTATTAACCAACCTTCAACTGAAAATAGATGGGGATAATAATTGTAACTGGGGTAGACAATGATTGAATCAAAGAAATACTTTCTATTTGATAGAGTAGGGATAGGCTGCAAAACCAGTCTTTTCAAATTAGTAGAAGGAAAAAATCCCACACCGGGCAATACCCAATCTTAGCACGTCTTGTTGATTCAAACATGTTAACTGTTGCAAGAGTATGTCAAATTTTTTCTATTACAATAAGTACAGTCGCAGATGGTTTAAGGTGATAGAGAAGTTTGTTAGGGTTTGAAGGTTGCAAATAAAGCTTCACATTAAAAATATATGGAAAAGATTATGGGTTTAAAAAGAGAAAGATATCTCCATCGGTATGAGACCTCTTGGGTAGAGCCCAAAAATAAAACCACGAGGGCTTAGGCTCAAAGTGGACATTATCATACCATTGTGGAGATATCTAAATTCTTTTAGCCCTAACAATGTTAAAGTCCTAATTCACATAAAAGTTTGAAAAGTTTATTTTCCCAAGCTGTGTAGGGTAGAAAATCAGTTTGGAAGCCACTCTAATTACTTTTTCAGATCATGTCACTGGTAGACACTTATTTCAAATAGATGGATCATAAGCAATTTGCATTTTTGGCAAGATTTTGATGTTTTAAAAAGAACGACTTCTTTCAGAGAAGATATGTGGGTTGAATTGTGAAAGCATTTAAAGGGGAAGTAAAGAAAACACAGCAACAAGGAACCCAAAAAAGCTTCCCATTATTGTGAGCACTTGGACCAATAATCTTAGTTATTAAAAAAAAAGTAGACATTTTGGACAAGGTTTATAAGAACAAGGTTTTATAGGATATATTAATAAAAATACTTATAAGGGTGGACAAAACACCCAATTTACCCCACTCAGCTCAGAAAACTGAACCCTACTGACTTGAAAAATCTCTTCTTTTTTTTCTGAGTTTTGGGTTTTAGTTATTCTGAAAATCAGGATCCGGTAGAGTTTTTTTTATTTTGATATTACAAAATAGAAACCAAGATGACCCAGTTTACCATATATTTAATATACATATGTATATATTAGATAGTCTATACATAAGCACCAAACTCTAAAAACCCAAGAAAAGCTCCAAAAACTAGTCAACAAAAAGAACAAATGCTAAAGTAAAAAAAAAAAAAAATATATATATATATATATAACTTTTATTTCAAAATATTATGAAGGTCACAGATTCAGGTTTCTTTGATAATCCAAATCCTTTTGGGCTAGACCAGGTTGGGTTAGGGGATGACCTAACCCAATTTTAGCCCATTTTTAAGACAATCTCATAAACGCTTCAATGAATCCATCAATAGAAAATGCTGGACTGCAAGAAAATTCTTGTAAAACAAAGTCACAAAACAAGGAAGATTCAGCAGATTTTGCTTTTGAAGGCAGTGACCATGCAAGTAAAATATGTGAATCTTTCAACCTGACGTAACTGCTGATGCATCAGAATGGTTAAAGTTCAACTTGACCTCTTTCAGTTTGCCTTAATTATCTTTGTTCTTGAGAGTCATTCAATCAACTTGAAACTCCACAATGATTAATTTTTCCATAACATGTGCACAGTAGGTTCCCACCTACTCAATGATCTAGCTAGTGTCTAAGATCTATCATCTAACTACTAAAAATGGCCACTGTCAGGTATTTCCAGAGTTTTAACTGTGGGACTGTCAAAATCTAAATGGTCTGTGGATAAATCTGATCCTGCCAGACTAATACATCAGAGACTCCAGAATATAAGGAGATTTAAGAAAAATACAAAACCATTTAAAGCTCCTTGCTGAAAATAAAATGAATAAATCCTTTGAACTACCCAGGGAATTCGGAGGAGTTGTCTAGTTCCCTCTAACAAATCACTTTTATGATTCAGATACATGTATTTCAAATAGTTTAACAATATATGGAGCCGGCAACCATGTTGAATGTGCTGGAACCGTTAGGAGTTGAGTAATAACATACTTGTCCTTATATGCATCGAAAATGAAGGCATCCAATCCCATCTCCTCAAGCTCCCTCTTCTTTGGGGCGCAAGTAGATGTGCCAGAGACATGCCTAAAATCACAAGTTAGCCTTGAGCTCAAATTTTATTCATAAGAAGAGAGAAGTGTCTATCTTTCACTTCCCAAACGAAATAGCACAACACAAAGAATCCAAACATAAGGTTAATATTTTTTTAATTCATGAAAATACAATTTTCACATACAAAATAGTTCTTTTAAAATTTGGAGGAAACAAAGATGGTTACGAACAAACTGATGTGATTTTTCTCCAGTAAAATCTTTTAAAAAGCTATTGAGACACGGAAACTGCCATTTGAACCTACCGATCGAGTCATGGAAAGGAAAAAACGTATTCCTAGTAAAAATGCTTTCAAGCTGATTTTTTGGGCAAAGAAGTATTAAGGGACAAAGGAGAATATAGCGCAGAGATGAAAAGCAAAGAAATGATTGGACTATACCATCCTTGTCTTATGAGGAGGTCAGACACGTATCGACCTACAAATCCTGTCCCAAACACAAACAATCGTTTGCCCCCGCTTTCGGCTATGCTTCTGGGACCAGAACTCGTCGCTGCTACTGCAACCGGAGCAGGAAAGTGGTGGCGTGACCATTTCGCGGGAGAAGGAACGGCTTCCGGCGTCGGGCGCAGATGTGCCCAGCAGCCTCGATGGATCGCCGAGTCCATCTCCGGGTGCTAGAAAGGGAGAAACGTGGCAAGGAGAAGGGAAGAGGAGATCGGTTGCTGACTGTTAAAAAAATCGAATGGAAATGGAGGGAGATGTCCGCAGCAGAGGCGGCATGGCATGCCGGTGTAGGAGATACTGTAATTCGTCCGGAGGGAAGCATTTGTTTTGGACTTAGGGGTTTTGCGGCATTAGGAGTTTATACTATTGGGATTGGGAAATGATTTGTAAAGATAAAAAAATTCAAAGAAACCATTAAGGAAAGATAAGTGAAGTGATGAGACTCATAAAAAGTGAAATGGTGGGCTCCATCACTATGTGTTTTTCTTTAAGTGTTTCCTTGAGTTTTTTCTTGGAGTATATCATTGCTCATTAGGATTTGGGGGTTTGGAATTTAGGCGGTTGGATTTGAGATGTTGGATTTATTTATGAGAGAATTAAGAGTTTGGGTTAGGGATGAAAGTTTCATAATTGGATGGAGAATCCGATATCCAATTCATGGAGGAGAGTATAGAGGGACTATTGATATCCGATATCCGACCTAAATAGAGGAGGGTATGAAGTAAGAATGATAATGGGTAAAATTTGAGTAGGATTTCATATCCTTCTTACTCATCTCCATTTATGAGACGCTTGATATATATTTGACAATAGGAATGATAATGAATTTAATTGAGGGGGGAATGAATCTAAAGTGATAACCT
>JBAMIB010000070.1:4552760-4564899 GCA_037177415.1 Kaempferia rotunda | reverse complement strand
ACTTATGCTGCTAATATGCATTTCTGCACTTTGTTAGTTTGGGAGATTTCTTTCATCCTCCTCGTTAATGTGAATTTTTCAATTAGTTAGCACCAATCGATTCTGTGGTTCCAATACCTATACCAGAATTTTATCTTCTATTTGATAACCCTTGTAGAAACAGAAAATCTGACTAAAAGAGAAAGTGAAGTAAAATTTTATCAACTTCTCAAAATTTTGACTGCCATGCATGGCAACCTGTTTACCAGTAATCCAATTTCATGCCTTCTACCTTTTGAAGAAAGGAATCGAGGTTATTGAAACTTCCTTTTTTCTAATACTTAATTTATCTCATTTTTTCTATTGAATATAGTAACTCATCTGTAATTCATGTCAAAATCAGTATAATACAGTTACTTAGCTAATCACAGTAGCGGTTTTTGGTTTAATGAGAAGAGGATTTAGAGTCATAGAAATGGTTCTTGAACTCATTTTGTTTATTATTTTGAGGGACAGATTTGATTCCAAGAAGATGCTGGAGAAGCTAAGGAACAGAAGATTGGTTTTTGTAGGGGATTCAATTGGAAGGAATCAGTGGGAGTCTCTCCTCTGCATGCTCTCTACGTCTCTTACAAACAAGAGCTCAATCTATGAAGTAAATGGCAACCCGATTACAAACCATATGGGTTTCCTGGTGTTTAAATTTGAGGACTACAATTGCACTGTCGAATACTACAGATCACCATTTCTAGTACCTAAGGTTCGCGCTCCAGCTGGTATGCCTAAAGATGTGAAGACGACTCTGAGATTGGACATGTTGGATTGGACATCAAATAGTTGGAAGAGTGCCGATATCCTTGTCTTCAACACTGGCCACTGGTGGAACTACGAGAAGACCTTAAGAGGGTAATCATTATATAGCATAATCAAACTACATTCAAACTGGAATACTAGTAAATTTTGATTCCTTATCTTTTGGTTTCTGATTTTGTTAACATCATAGACATATGCAGTAGAGCCTTATCTACCTGATTTTTCCACTTGAAAAGTGAACAAATAAAGCAAGATCATATAGCATATAATATGAGCCTCGAAGTTGTTTTACTAGCAATTCTCTGTGCAAATACTTTGTCTATTTCCACAAACTTTAGATAATTACTTTGGATTTGTCATGATTGATAGTTATTAATTACAAATTGGATGTTCATTTGAATGTTGTAGAACTTGAGCATCTTCAAAATATGATTTATAGCTTAAGCGACTATTTATGTTTGTATGAATTAAAAGAAAAGACATTTTTCAGGGGTTGCTATTTTCAAGAAGGAAATCAGGTGGCAATGGAGATGAGTGTGGATGAGGCGTATCAGAGAGCGATGCAAACTTTGTTCCAGTGGGTTCATAAGGAAGTCAATAGAAGTAAGACACAAGTTATCTTTCGAACATATGCTCCTACTCATTTCAGGTAATTGACTGGTTTGTTTGTGTTGTTCAGTTATTTAGCTTCCTTATTAGACTGGTTATTCTGTAAATATCATTTCTTTTTAATTAACATTAGCTGGCCAAGTCAGAATTCCTATTCATCTTAGTTTCCGACCTGTATAGTTTTCTTGTGTATTATCTTGCTAATTTTCATCAAAGACAGTCTAGCCATGACTTTCTTATGTAAAATTGATCATCATTTTTCTCTGGATTTACAAAATTCTAAGAATATGTAGAGATCTTCTAGATTATAATTGATGTGGATGTTCTTGTGCATGCCATCTTTGTGTCAACTACGGGCACACCTATCGCTTTAAACTACATATTCATGGCCAACACATGGTAGCACACATCCATGGATTAACACTAACCAGATACATTTTGACTATATCGATGAGAAATATGGTACACCTTAGACATAAATATCACATTTAACACAAGTTTAAGCTTTAAGAGCTTTTGATCAGGATTTGTTTGTCTTCCCTTTTGTTTCCTGTTGGGGTGAATGAGAAAGGATTCAAAAGTGAGCAAGTGAAATAAGAAGCATAGCATAAAAACAATTTGAATTTTTCAACGCATGGATCCATGTCTATATAGTTATCAGTAGTTGGTAAAATATTTACTACTGAACTCCATTGCCAAACTACAACTGTGGATGGTTCCCGATTCAGTTGAGTTGTCCAATGAGAATGAAATGGATTGCTTTTATATGTTTGGAAATTTACCAACTTCAGGATAGATGAGTTCGTGATAAACTAACCAAGTCATAATTTCTTCATCCCAATTAACTTCCACCAAAATGTTTTTATGTTTCATAAAGTTTTCATGGGCATGATCACTCCTCATTTTGCCCTTGCTTATGCTTAATTCCACTGTTCGACACAAACCAATAACATGTGATGGTTGTGTACGTGACTCAAATCTCTCTCAAACGGACAAACAAACAAACAAACAAAGATAGGATTGTGTGAAGATTTCTCGTGGTCATATTGACCTTAGGCATGTTTAGGTAGTAAATTCTGGCATACAACTGAATGATTCAGTTTAGAGGAAAAGTTAGTTTGTTAAAGAACTACTTAATCTTAGTTTTGTTTTTCTAGTTCAACAATGGTTGCACACACACACAACAAAATCACTTTTACTTCATGGATTGGTTAAATTCTTGTTCTCGTGAGTTGGTAAAATATGACTAGTGGATGTCTTTATTGAACTCATGTCAAGAAACACTCTATTGGATGATTAGTACAAAGATTCAAAGTTTGTTATGATAAGCTGGAAAGCAGTTGACTGATTGGAATATTATGCCAACTTACATGCCTTTGTGCAGAGGTGGTAACTGGAGAACAGGTGGGACTTGTCACTTAGAGACACTGCCTGATTTAGGGCCTCAGATATCCCTGAAACCCTGGTCACAATTCCTGAAACCATTTACGAATGTGACATCAAAGAATTCTACAACAACGCTAGAACTTGATATTTTGAATGTGACCGAGATGACAAGCCGAAGGAAAGATGGACATTTATCTTTATACTATCTCGGACCCTCACGCCTATCTCCAGTGCAAAAGCAAGACTGCAGCCACTGGTGTTTACCTGGAGTTCCAGATGCATGGAATGAGCTACTCTATGCACTTTTCATGCGATGGGAATCCATGCGGCACAACAATGTGATTATTGAGGACAACATAGGGATAAATCTGAGCTCATAAGATAAGCAAATTAATTATCTTTGGCAGACTAAACGAAGGCCCGACTGCGATCAGTGAAACTTGCTGCAAGCTCAGGTGCAGAAGTTTGAAGAGGCTTGTCGATGCTCTCCTGCAAATATTGGGAATAGTAGAATCAAAGGGGGGGAATATCACTATTACTTGTAAATAGACAATTGTTATTCATCATTTAGGGAAAAGGTTGTTGTTTCCAGAGGCTTAGAAATGGTACATCATAGATTTTCGGATGATGATGAGCTTGATAATGCTCCTCAAATCTTGTCTTGAGAGAGTTTTGCTTTGAAAATTATATACACGAACTCGAAAGGGTGCACATATGTATTATTTGACATTAATTTTGATAATTTTCATACTGGTCTCCAAGAAAAATTTCCCTTTGTCTTTCATTCTAGTTTTATATTTTATTCATGCCTCGGATAATTCCTTTCTATTTGATACTCTCATTGAGTTGGATTGCCATTCCACAAGAAGGCCCCTCTGAAAGTTGCATTTGGCAAAGATTAATGCAAGAAGAAGATCCACTTTTCAGCTTGTTTTTTCCCAGTACAAGTTGTTACTTTGTAGTAGTTTGGCTCAACTTTGAATTGTATTGTTGATTGAAACACAGTTGTGATGGTAAGAAAAGAGTGAATGGCGCAAAAGCATATTAGACTGCAGCTCTTGGGCGCAAGTCCATTCATTCACGAATGTACTGAGTCATGGACTCTACTCACTAATCCCTCTCGCATTCGCTCGAACTTAGCTTGCGATAGTGCGATACCCTCTGCCCTCAGACAGAATATTGAAACTAGAATGGAAGATTATTCAACTTATGATATGCCTGTCACTCAATTCCTGGTCAATTGAGTTGGATTTTGCTCGATGGTTCAACAACATACAATGAGGTAGACTCGTAAGCATAGAAGATTAGAAAGCATGGAGTGAATTTAGTGGGTTAGTGCATTTGATAGCTCAATAACCTAAAATGAGGTGGACTCAATGACTTTGAGCATTGGTCGGATGGCATGAAGCGAGCTCAAGGAGCTTGTTGAAGATCTAGAAACATAAGAGAGATGAGAGATGAGATGAGAGATTAAGAGTGCGAATGTGATTCTGGGAGTTTTATCTTTAGGTAATACCATTATAAATAATGTGTGACAACTAGGATGGAATAGACTAACTAGTGGTTTGATTGTGAAACTTTTTAGCAGGGGACTATATGTCCTAAATCATACTTTGCCAACTACTTCAGTCTTTGATACTTTGCATGCAAATCTAATCGATTGGGCAGTCACCTCGAGCATGTTAATCAACTATGGAGTCGACTAAATACAGGTGGTGAATGAATAAAAATATTTATGTTTGGGCAATAATCGACTAAATGTGATTCAAATTGACTACATGCTTATGCTTGACCGGAGGTGAAATTCAGTTGACTTAGCTACATGACTATTAGCTTCTAATGGTTTCATTTGGATGTCCCAATTGATTGGAGGAGGAAGATATAGAAACTTTGGGCACAAAAAAGTTGCATGATAATTCTCCCTAATCACCTCTGTATAAGTGCTCAAATATCTCCAAGGACATAGATCATGGTTGCAGTCCCCTCGGGGTGGTGCGATGGTTAAGGCATGGGAGGTTGTCACATGAGGTCTAGAGGTCGAAACTTGGCGTGCCCGAGCATATACCTCCCCCATGTCTTAACCATTTGCACTTATGACTAGTAGTCACCCTTGATTTACCTTCTCCGTGTTGGTCTGGAGACGGGTTGGCGGGGACACTGGGGATGAGCGATTTCGCCTATGCCACATTTGGTGTGCCTAAATCTTTCATCTCAAATTCTTTACTGAGTTGCGCCTTCACTTTCTAACCTCTCTCTGATCCTTAGCTGCAATCAACGTATCATCCACGTACAAGAGTAGTAAAAGCATCGAACCTCTTGTACCACTGCCTCGGTGACTATTCAAATCGTAAAGGAACTTCTTCAACCGACAAACACAATCTTCCTTTCCTGAAACTACAAAAACCTTCGGTTGCTGCAGGTAGATGTCTTCCTCGAATTCTCCGTGTAAAAATGAAGTTTTCACATCCAATTGTTCAAGCTCAAGATCGTGTAGCACCACAATATCAAGTAAAAGCACGAATCAAATTGTGCTTCACAATAGGGGAGAACGCGTTAGTGAAGTCAACACTTAGAATTTGACTGTAGCCTTTCATAACAAGTCTCGCCTTGTACCTTTCATATTTGACACCCGGTGGCCTTCTTTTATCTTAAACACCCACTTGCATCTCGCAGCCTTCTTGTCCTTGGGTATTATCACTAAATCCCACGTACCATTCTTGTGAAGTGATTCAATTTCTTCCTGCATAGCAATCATCCACTTATCAAAGTTGTCTCTATTAACTGCCTCTAAATACGACAAGAGACCCTCTGATGACCTTCAGAACACCTTCACCAATCACCAGTGTACTTGTACCCTTTAGAATCAAGAGCACTAAGAGAGATCAAATTTCTCTTCATATCTAGAACGTGCCTTACATCAGGCAAAAGTTTGAACGGCTCCATCAAACATCTTCACCCTGACTGGCCAATACCAGCAATTCTACAAGAGACATTGTTTCCCATTAACACAATGCCTTTTGAGACAGTTTCATAAGTAGCAAACCAGTCCCGATTGGGACACATGTGAAACATACAGACGGAATCCAGAATCCATTCCTCACTGTATCTAGGGTTGCCATCAAATGCAACTAGAAGTTCTCCATCACTGTAGTCTTCAGCAACGTCAGCAATGCCAGATTTCTCTGGCTATTTTCCCTTCTACTCAGACCTATTGTTCTTGTTCTACAGCTTCTAACACTCTAACATAATGTGACCCTTCCTCTTGCAATATCGACATGCCTTGTACTTGTTCCTAGACTTCGACCTGCCCCTGGAATCACCACTTGAACTTCTCTCATGAGGTCTCCCTTGAGCAACTAGACTTTCGTTCTTTGCCTCTGATCCACCTATGAGCTTATCCATCTTCTCTTTAGACAGTAAAGCGTTAGACACCTCATCCAGTGTTAAGGAATCACGAATGTATAAAATTGTATCTCTGAAAATCACATACGAAGTAGGCAGCGAACACAGTAAAATCAAGGTTAAATCCTCCTCGTCATACTTTACTTCCATGGATTCCAAATTAGAGATAATTTCCTTAAACACTGTCAAGTGGTCTTCTAGAATCATACCCTTTGACATTCGACGTGAGTAGAGACGTTGCTTCAGATGCAACTTGTTGGTGAGACTTTTCGTCATACATAATTGCTCCAATAACTCCATAGTGCCGCAGCAGACGTTTCTTTCAAGTAGTCCTGAACAATCTGATTCGACAAACGCAGATGAATCTGAGAGAGCTTTGCAATCCTTGCGGCTCTTCTCCTCAGCAGTCTACAATGATGACATATTATCAATCCCTAACAGAGCATCTTCTAAATCCCTCTGTACCAGAACTTTGCTATGACGTCAATTTAGATGATTAATTAAAACCTATGTAATAAATTTATATTATTGTGTTTATTGTTGTCCTGTTTGTAACGTTTCTCCTTATGAATGGTTAGTTTGTAGACTTACCAATGGGCTCAGCGGATAATAATAGATTAGAGAGGTAGATCTTCAATAGTCGATACATCTATTTAAATAGTCAGCATAACCTTTCAAATGCACGAGTTGTTGATGGAATAAGATATTATTTTGTTTTATTCATTTTTATACGTTATTATCGCACTTAGTCGACATCCCCTTTGTTAATCTATGCACGTTTTCATGGACGGAGAGGTAGTTTGAAGGGTGATAACGAAGAGGCTGTAAACCTTGAATTCAAATCAAAATTGGAGAGTATCTAATTAAAAAAAACAAAACAGACTTCTTGCTACGACCGGTGCTGCGGAAGGCACCGTTCGTGCAGCAATGAGAGGGACTGAACCCTCTCGCTTTCTCTCTGGGCCTGCCCACAAGGGCCGCCTAGTATTGGGACCACAATTACTAGCTTCCCAGTGGTTGAAACTCACCTATAACTGTGGGTCGCTAGGCCACAGTTTGGGCTGCTTGTCGTACCTCAATTGGCTAATCGGGTGCCTCTCCTAACTTAGATGGACCAATATATTTATGCAAACATTTTTCTAATCCAATTAGTTTCACGTTGTATTTAGTATTTACACATGCAGACTGCACTCCAAACTGTTGAAGCTAACCAAAAAATTACAGAGGATAGATATCTGATAAGATAATATAGGTAGATTCTATTCCTAGAGGTGTCAACTCAGATTAAGGGATCGTCTTTATCTCATTACTTATGGCCCGTTCATTATAAATTCAAATTCAATATTCCGTCGATCTCACACAGTATGGTTTTAAACAAATTGATTTGATTCGACTGATTTAATTAAAGAGGTTTTGCCAAATTAATTAGATGAGCATGTAGGATAATTTCATTCAATTAAATGAGTTAGGCGACTCATAAAAGAGCCACATGACGGTCTATTTTAACCAACGTATTCAATAAATCTAAAAAATAAATCACATGACTCAAACTTATCTTTGAATCTAAACCCCTAAAACTGAAAGTTTAATTCTGCTGTGTAAATAGATCACGACGCATTTTGCCACCTCTGCCCTACAGGGACAAGACCTTTCGAGCAATCACGATTCGAGCAAATCATACGTTGAAACTCTACCCGATTTACATATCCATCAGTGTTGGAGGACAAGAACCCAGTACGATAAAGTAGGACCAACAGGTCACAGAAGAGGAGCACTTTAATGTAACCTGACGGAGGAGGACCTTCCAAGTTGCATGTGCCACAGACGAACTGTAAACAACCTGTGCTATGCGTGCTTTTTCGTGTCCAAAGAAGAAATGAAAATTGCATTAAAAGGGAACCAAACTTGTCTAGTGCAGTGTTCAACGCAAATCGATCAGCTGTTTGAGGTGCTTGAAGCAGCCAATGAAGTGTAATTACTTGTTGTTCTAGAGTTAATTTCTAATTAACAATCGCAACACCAAGCAGAAGAAGATCGTGAAGCTTCGGAGCAGCAAATTACGAAGCTATATTACCTGATAAGCAACCGAAGAGCACGAATCCAGTTCGGCATCGCAGTCGACGCCGGCCGGGAAGTTGAGATCGAACAAATTGGCCATTTCCAGCGGCTGCTGCTGGATCATGGGATGGCACCTCTTCTTCGTTGATTCGAAGCTTGCTTCCGAGACTTCACCGCCGTCCGCCGTTTCTTCCTCGTTTGCAACCCGATGGGCGGAATCGATCTTGCTCCTACGGCAACCATTCGTCCTCTTGTGGCTCGCTCGATGGCCGCCGAGAGCTTGGTAAGATTGGAAGGTGTTCTTGCAGTCGACGCATTGGAATTGGCTCCTCTGATCATCCAATTGGAACGTAGCGCCGAGAGAGATAGAATCTGAATTGTTCTTCCGGCCCCTTTTGTAGGGGGAACCCTTCCCTGATACCTCACTGGAGGAGCATTTGAACTCATCGGCTGGAAAATTGTAGATCTTTTGATTCTTGAGCAGATCAAGATCACCAGCAAATTGATCATGCGAATTTTTTGTCTTTTTTATCCCTTTCTTCGGTAGATCCAACTCCGCTTCCTTGACGGAAGACTCGCTGCTGCCCTCGCTGCCGCCTCCGTCCCAGCGTCCGCAATCCCTCGACAGCATCATAAGCCCGATCGCTCCATCCTCGTCCTCGCGCTCCGAGCTCGAGAACGAGCACGAAGCCATCGCCGGCATCCGCCTCCTTATCCGGGACGGGATGGCTGACGACGCAATCCTACAATCGGTGATCTGTCTCTCCGGCTCTGGTTTCAGAAAGTGACACTCGCAGTGGCCGAACAAAGCCCTCCAAGTCAAGAACTCCTTCCCGCACTCCCCGCACCGCTTCTCCCCATCCGCCCCGTCGCCGGCGTCCGACATCCGCCACGTCTTCTTGGGGTTCGCCCTGAGTCGGTAGGAGCCCGGCGGTGTCCGCGGCCTCTTTCCGCCGGCATCCGCCGCGATAGTGTGGTGGGACCGCATGTGGCCGCCGAGGGATTGCCCACTGGGGAAGCTCTTCTTGCACACTTTACATGGATGCGCCGGCGGCCGATCTCCCTCCATCGGCGACCAAACAGAGGAAAGCAGGGCAGAAAAGGAAAGAGATAATTGCGGAGCTTACAAGGGATCAAGATTCAACAAGCGGCTGCCTTCTCTCAGTCATCCAACCGCACGAGGAAGAGAGACCTAAGCAACTCCACACCGACTCATCAATCCAACTCAGTCTCCCAGCTGTGACCTATCCTTGCTTCCTTCTCTGTTCTTGGGAAGTGTAAGGAATCGAGAGAAGAAGCAGGGAATTAGGGAGGCCCGCAAAGCTTCCTTTTGCGGTTTATATAGAGAGTGTGGTCTGTGGAGGAATTTGGGAGGAGAAATTCATGCACGGTAGCAAAAATTAACTAGTCAAAATGGACATGGAAATGGACGGTCAGGATTGTGCCATGGATATGGCTGGATCTACCAAGCGAAGCCAACTGCCCTTTACTTTCTTTGTCGATGGACAAAAATAAATGGATGGGATGGGAAATTAGGTGGTGTTTTGGCACGAGTGCCGTGTGTTGGGTGATCGTTGGTAGCTCAGTGAGAAGTCTTGCGTTCGTTCGACTGGAACTAAAGATGGATTTCCATGATAATTGAGCTCTGATGGGTTAAGTTCAATCTGTTCATACAGGCTACTTGAGCAGTTTAATTCGAGCTTAAGAAGACACGTGGTATCTAAAATTTGATGGAGAAAATTATAAAAACTCAAGTCCTCCACAGAAATTAAGGGGAAAATCTACTCGGTGCACGACTCCAACTGCAATACTCTGTGATTCACTACCTATACAGAGCAGTGCTCGGATGAAGATGACGCAAGGAATCGTGGCCACTCGCACATCCTACCTCGGTGATACCCCACCCACCACTCTGCGATCTGCTTCGCGTACTCCGTAGAAAGCTTGGATCCGCTCGATGTTCTCCGAGCTTGTGCTATGATGACGATGGAAGGGATCGTGGCTACTCGCACAAGTCTCTCGATGCAATCTTCTTCCAGTTCATATGCGCGCACAAAAAGAAAGGGCAGTGGAGCCTCGTCTCTCGCCAACAATGTCCGTTCTCGCTCAGGGAACGACGAACCACAGTTTGCTGGCTATGATAAATTCAAGGATAGGACTGCTATAGAGAGAAGGGAAGATGAGGATGGAGGTGGTGGTGGTGGAGGGATGGCCGATTAATCTTGTGATTGGTGGAGAGAGAGGAGGCCGGCGGTGTTACTAGGAAGGACAGTGGTAATGGTCTCGCGAGAAAATGGGAGATGTGGCATCGTAGCGTCCCCTCGCAGCTCTAGGATGGTCGTTCACCGGTTGTGGCGGCGACGGCGGCTGCCATCTCGCTAGGGTCGCGAGCCCGGCCCTTTTCCCTCCCTCTGGTCCTCCTTTTTCTTTTTCCATTTAATTAGAAATATTTCGACAAAGGTCTACAACTCTACAAAATTACATTTTGGCTCCTTTTATAGATAGAAAGGTAAATGAAAAAAATTTAACATACCACCGTATTTCTCTCAGCTTCACTGGAATCGATCAGTGTCTTATTCTACAACTTTATTGTATGGTAACAGTCAAGTCCTAGAGCTGCTTTTATCTCACTAATAAACTGTCCATAACCATCGTATTTCTCTCAGCTTCACTGGAATCGATTAGTATCTTATTCTACAACTTTATCATATGGTAACAGTCATGTCCTAGAGCTCCTTTTATCTCACTAATAAACTGTTCATCAATAACACCTCGTTTGAAAAATTTTTAAGTGATGGAATTGAATTTCATCGTGAATTGAATTGAATTCTTTGATTTGAAATGTGTTAGTAAATAATAGAATTGAATTAAATTCCTTGAATTAGAATGAGTTAGTAAATAACAAAATTGAATTGAATTCTTATACTTTACCATTTTACCCTTCTTTTATAAAACTTAATATTCTTATAAATTAGATATTATTTTATCATTCTAATAACAAGTTCAAGCTACCTAGAGTGTAGAATTAACTTCAAATGCATGATACAATATGTAACTCAAGGGAAAGAGAGATCATAAGTCAGATAATTATACATTTTGAACAATTGTCATCGAATGCATGATACACTCGCTTGATGATGCGGCGGTGGAGGCATGCTTGAGCTCTGGTGGTCAACAGCGGCAGTGTTTGGACGACGGCAAGGATCGGGTTCTAGATAGGGTTTTACGGGAGAAAAGAATCGGCGAGAGAAGTGCATACACGAGAATGAAGCGGCGTGAGAAGAGAAAGAAAGAGAATGACAAAATGATTATTTTAACTATTTGAGAGAATTGAATTTCAATTCTCTTCACAATTCACACCTAAAGAAGTGTGAATTGGTTTAAGGGATTAGTAGGGAATTGAATTCAAATTCCCTACTAATTCCTTATTGAAAAGTAATACCAAACCAAGGAATTGAATTCTAATTCTAGAAGGAATTCAATTCCATGTGTTTCCAAACAATCTATAAAGGTGTAATCGACCCGAATTACAGTTAAATAGTAATAGGCTCAAGCTTGATTTATTTTACCTAAGCTCCACTGGGCTCATAATGAAATTGTTGGAGCAATCTAGTGCCATAGGTTTTGATGTTTGGACATCGGTTTAAGTTAGGTTTATTGCTGTTCTGATATGCATTATGAGATTGCAGGAGACAGGTACAGCAGGTGAAAGTCCAAGAGTGAAGTCTTGGCAAAGGAGCAAATCCAAGGGTGTAGTCTTGGTATTTGTGTATGTATTGTGTGCATGTGTATGTGTGTATGTACATGTGTATGTGTGGCTGCGTAAAGTCCAGGGTTGTGTCCTGGCAGCGTAAGACCAGTGTTGTATGAGTCCGACAACATGACCGAGGCT
>JBAMIB010000070.1:4503490-4515426 GCA_037177415.1 Kaempferia rotunda | reverse complement strand
CCAAGACCTAGAAGTCGTTTAATGAAATATGTTTTAAATCTTGATTCATAAATCTAAGTCTAACTCGGATTAGTTTTCTTTGTGAAAATTTTAATCCGGGAACGTGGGATGCTTTGAGACTTCGAGCACGATTTCCAACACTCTCAACATTCAAATCTTCTTCCTTTTTATCTGATGATTCTCCCTCTTGGATTCTTCTTGACTTGGTATAGTGGAGGGGACTTCATGAATCTTTACCAATTTGCTCCATAGCTCCTTGACATTTTTATATTATCCAATTTGCCTCGAGATGTTGCTAGGCAATAAGTAAATGATAATTTATTTACTTTCTCATTAGCCTCACATCTTGTGATTTGCTCCTTACTCTAGTTGCTCTTCTTGATGATTTTTTCTTTGTCATTTATTGGAGCTTGAAAGCCTTCTATTAGAGCAAATCATTGCTCTATCTCCATCATGAAGAAATTTTTGATCTTTGATTTCTAAAGATCGAAGTCGTTGATATGAATGGTGGAGGCACCCTTGTATCGAATTCGAGTCCAACTCAGATTTCCATGCTAAAGTTGAGTTCCCTTGTTGAAATCTTTGACTTTAATGATTCTAGGGTTTCAACTTCTTCTTCCTCTAGCTCGTTAGCTTCCCTGTGATGAGTCCGGTAAAGAGCAACATGACTCTAATACCACTTATTGGGAACTTGATGTTAGCTAGAGGAGGGGTGAATAGATAGTCCACCCCAATCGATCACTTCCTACATTTGTTAGCACAATGGAACACAAAACAAACAAGTAGAAAGCTAAACCTAAAGATAAAAACCAAAACAATCAAACCTCACATTTTTATTTACGTGGTTTGGATATGATACTCCTACTCCATGATTGTCTATAAGGTGGACGATCCCAATCCATTGATAGATGATTTCTTGAAGAAGCTCTGGCTAGCATAATATCCTTCTTTGTGGAGAAACCTCACCACAAACCTTCCGAAACATCTCTGATGTGCTTGGATTGCTCTGAGCTTAGGAGACTATTAATTAGGGTTAACCATCACTAATTTCGTTAACTTTAGTCAAGGTTCCCGAGTTCTCTTAAATAAAGCTCGGGTGAAAACACCCAAGCATGTTTCCTGCCACCAATTGATTGCTTAATACACCAGTTGACTGATCCTCCATGGAATTCGACAGTTACATGCCAACTGTTCGATACCAGCCAACTGGTGCCGAGACCAGTTGACTACTCCAAAGGATTATTGAACAGAGAGTTTTTGTTCACTTTCAGTTACACACTAATCGACTGGTACATACACTAGTCTACTGGTAAGCCCTAAATATAGGGGTTTAACTCTCAAGTGCATTCTCTCAGCTTTCGGCCTTGTACGATCAACCAATACTTAGCCTTCTAGCCTCCTTCATTAGCCTTGTGTCCCTCAGGTACTCCCCATCCTTCATGTCTTGTCTTTAGGAACTTCCTTTGACTTTGTCCTTTGTTGTAAGGTCTTCCATTATTTTTGACCTAACCTTCTAACCTCCTTCATCGGCCTCGGATCCCTCGGATGCTTTCTCATCGTTCATGTCTTACCTTCAGAAGCTTTCAGCACCCTCAGTTCTCATCTTTGCCAAGTCACACTTGAGCTTACATCGCCAAGTCTTCCCCTTGGACTTACACCACCAAGATCACACTTGGACTTTCCTCATTTGTAAATATCACACTTGGACTTTCTTGTACCTGCATACTCATAAACACAACAAATACAATAATAATTCTAACTTAAACTTTTTCTCAAATATCAAAACTTAAGGCACCTAGATTGCTCTAACAACTTTTAGGTTTTTCTCCATATTTCTATCATTTCTTCTTGATTTAGTATTTCTGAGCAACAACACTAGCTTCTTTTTCATTTTTCTTTTCTTTCTTAAACCATCTTTTCTTATTATTGGATCCAAAACCTTTAGCTATAAAAGCTTGACCAGATATCCTTGTAGATTCTATTCTCTCCACCTCCAATTTAACATGGCTTGAGACATTAATGAAAGTCTTGATACTTTTACTGTGAGTTAGATTTAGAATTAGGAAGAGAACGGATAACTGTTTGAACCTGTTGTTCATTAGTCAACTCACGACCAACAGAGTTTAGCTCCTGAATCATATTCGCTATTTCCCTCAAATGTTGGGTTATGTTAACATTCGGGTGCATCTTGCAACTGTCAAACTTTATTGTTAGCTAACAAAGCTTACTCAAGTTAACTCCACTGTACTTTTCTCTTAAGGACTACCCAGACTGCATGAGCTGATGGTAATGATTCATATTCAAATACTAGGTCGTCTACCATTAAACTGATCAATATTTCCTTAGCAATGAAGTCCTTCATTTTCCATGCCTTATATGCATCAATGTCTTGTTTGTGTTGTGTTATTGGCCCATCAACAGGTTTATCCATAACCTGATGAATATCCTCTAGAACTTCTTGTTCCTCAAGAACATATTGTATCTTGATGTATCATATTTTGTAGTTATCCTCATATAATTTCTCTCCCTTATTGAGTTCAACAATGATATTCTTAGTTGTCATAATCTACAATAAATAAATATATTATTTATTATATCAGTGTAATTCATATGCATATAATTAATGATTGACTCAACATAAATTAGAATTGGTTTACAAAATCAAGTAGTAACTATGTTTCCACTTATCATTCGTATAATCCAATCTAATCAAAATTGATCAATTCTATTACATATATCCTATCAAATGAACTAATCATTTAATTAAACATGAACTAATCATGAGATGAACTAATCATTCTGTTAAGACTGTTAACACATAACATTCTTTTTCTAAGTTCGTTAACACATAATGTAACTTTTCATAAAATAACTCTCTTCGTACATAACGAAAAACACTATTACATGATTTTGTTAAACTTAATGGGCTAATTCTGTTCGTACATAACGACAGTAATAACAACAATACTCTAATGAGCTAGATAAGTTAACATCACTCCCACTAAGACAAACACCGGTGTAGTGGTTAACTCAATCCTTTTGAACATGAACTAATCTGAGGCAATCTCATGTACACCAAACTAAAGATTTTCCATTTGGTCTATCATTAAACCTTCTTCAGAATCCTCCTCAGATTCTTTAGGATCCTCCCCTAGATCATCTTCAGATTCTTTATGATCCTCCTCTTGATACTCATGGTGAAGTAGTTCTACACACAGTTCTGCATATGAGATGCACCCTTTAAAAATGCCCCCATATATGGTGTTAACACCCCCATCGTAAGATACCCTAATAATGATTGAATTAAAGCTTAGATCCTATAATTATCCAGAACTGTAAACTTTTCCTATTCGAGTTTCAAGAATAATCGACAAGTCATCCAATATATCCTTTGACCCCCAAAAATGGGTCATGATCGATCTCCTGAATCTTCCCCCGTAGCTTATTCCATCCCATATCACGATAGGTCATCATGCGTATCATCCTCTGCATCAGGAATTGAAAATAGTAATGTCAGTACAAAACTGACAAATTAGTAACAAAACTGGTTCATTTCAATTGACACAAATGCATATAAAAATATACAGAATCTTTATGCAAATAAAAACATCATATTGTCTTTATTTAAGGAGCTCTAATTAACTAACATACTAGACCAATCAATTGAAAAATTGGATCCTAAGTCCCTTGTTCTCATCAGAATTAATCTAATCAGGATGTTCAGTTGTTATTGTTTAATCTAAGTCTATTTATGTTAAACTCAGACCTATTGATCAAATTAAGGCTCATTTGATCAATTCCGATCTATTGGATAATCTGGTCTAATTTAATAAAATCTGGCTCATTAAAACAAATCTAGGGCATTTGATCAAATATGGAAAGATCCATCTCAATTAGATTAAATTCAGTCTGATTGAAACAAATTAATCTGGCCAACTAATGATTTGAACAAGATCGGAATTTAAAAGGACCCTGCTTGTCTAGTTTAAATAAACTAGACTTGATCTGATTCAATGAAACTTAAATCTTCGTCTTCCTTCTCTTCCATCGCTACCCACGCCTTTTTCTGTCATCCATCGACATCAGTTAATGTCGCTGGCTCTTCTCCGCCGTTACGCAATCTTCAGTTACAGGAGGTAACTACTACTCAATTGCGGTCCTTGTAGCGATCGCTCATGACCCATCGCTGGCTCAAGAGAAGATTGCGACACACAATCGCAATTTCATTAACTACGCATGATACACCATCGGCTAGGGTCCGTGATGGCGCTACTATCTTGTCCTCAGTGGCTACTAGTGGCAGATGTCAATAAAGTCACGAGTTTGTTCAATAAAGCCAAATACGACGGAGATAAACTCCATATGCGATAAGTGGATCAATGGTGAACAGAGGCCAAGAATGTATACACAGTAAAGTTTCATGTTCTCAAAACTGTTATCACTCTGATACCATTGTTGATGTTCTAAAGTATGAAATACAAAAATACGAAATCTGTAAAAACTTACAGTGATTTCCTGTAGTAGATGTTGATCTTCGTTTGTCATTGGAATAACGATCACGAACGAATCGAAAAACTCTTCAAGATTCACAAACCAAATATCTCTTTTGTGGATGGACAAATCAACCTTGAATGTTTTTCTTCTCCACAAGACACAGTCTCGGCAGAATTTCGACAGTACTTCCATTGTACTTCGATCTCCTCCATTTATACAACACAACATTTTCCTAATGCTTTCACTCCACTCATGCATCAATTGCCTTGGACGCTCTTTTATAAAGGAAGATGACTCTTCCTCTACCTCCATTAATAGAGGAAGGTGAAAGGGTTGCTCATATGGAGGAAGATAAAGGAGAAGAGACATCCTTTCATCTTCATAACTCCTACATGTATGTGAGCATTGTTAAATTCATATGAGTTGACGTAGTTGATATCTACTTGATTATTTGTTTTAATAGATTTTATAGTCAATTGAGTGTCTGACCTTTCCAATATAAAAAATTGCTACACTAGAATAAAATATTTTCCATGATTTATTTATTTATATTTTATCATGGAATCGATCATAATAAAACTTTTGAGGTGAACAATATCCAAGGATTATTAAAATCGAAAAGCTCGTCAGTGTTACAGAACATCATCTTCATCGAATATTTTAGCTATCAGACCATAATTTAAGGCGGCAAAGCATTAATGATTGTGTTAAATGAAATATTTTTAGGATGTGGGTAAATTTTGGCTCAACGGATCCGTTACTTGGATGTTGGCGGTAGCTCGGATGAGTATTTACTTTAGGTATGGACTGTATCAAGGAAATTATAAGAATACGATGTGTGAATTGATAAATATAAAATAATGCTGCATGATTTGAATAATAATAAAGTTGAGTATCTGATTTAGTTAAATATCAAAATTAAAATTTTCATGGATTTTATTGAGAGGGCTTGATATAAATGTGAGAATAGAAATGGTATGCTATGAAATGAATATTATTCTCATTAATATTATTTGATTTGATTAAATTATGAAATATGAATCAGTCAAAATTCTCATTCTATCCTTGTAAGTAACATAAAAAATGAGTCATTTTACTCATCACAAAATTTCAACAAAAACTTACAGGTATAAATTCAATAAAAAATTTCATAAAAATTCTAAAATACTCTTCGAAAAAAATTTATAAGAAAATTAAATGAGAGTCATTCCAGGACAAAGGTTAGAAGTAGCACACATAGGTAACATTAATGTCTTTCCTTCTTTGTTTTGAAATAATAAATTTGTACATTTTCTCATTTGACTATGTTTAAATTTTTGTATTTAAAAATTTTAAATAAAGAGGAGGAGGAGGAGGTGGTGGTGGTAGGGGAAGAGGCAGAGGAAAGAGGAGAAAGAAGAAAAAGAGAAGGAATTTTTGGATAAAAATGTAAAAGGAATGAGTTGTTAATATTGAAGAAGTGGATTATATATTTATGAGTATTAAATTTAATTTTTCTTTTTCAAGTGCCTTCAATTCTGTAAAATAGATTTTACTTCCCGACAGCCCCTCTATCAAACACCCGAATTTTTTCGTCGTTGCGGAAATTGGAGAATCACCATCTCCGTAATTCGGCCATATAAAATGATTTTTTTTCCCCTCACTCAAGCCCTCCCTTTGAGCTCCGCTAGGGTTTGGGTTTCCTCTCTCTATTCCAATCTCGGTTGCTTGATCTCTCTCTTCATTCTTCATCGCAATAGGTAGGCTAGCGGGCGGTTGTGGAGGATGTCGCTACGGCCGAGTGAGAGAGCGGAAGTTCGCCGGAACAAGTACAAGGTTGCCGTCGACGCGGAGGAGGGAAGGCGGCGGAGGGAGGACAATATGGTAGAGATCCGAAAGAACCGGCGGGAAGAGAGCCTCCTGAAGAAACGGAAGGAGGGGATGCAACCTGTCCAGTCCGTTCCCCAGCCTATCCACACCGCGGCCATCGAGAAAAAGGTCACTTTGTTTTGCTGTTTTTTGTTTGTTTGTTCCGTTGATTGAATCGTCTTTCTCTGGTTGTTCGTTGGAATAGGATGTTTACGCTTTTTGCATTGGTTTTTTGTTTTCGAGTTTATAGCTTCCTTTTTGAATGATCTGATAATTTGCAGTTGGAGAACCTCCCTGCAATGGTGGCAGGCGTTTATTCTGATGACAACTCTTTGCAGATAGAAGCAACCACACAATTCCGGAAGCTACTCTCTATAGGTATTGGTTTAGTTAATAAAGTTGATTATTTTTGCTTTTTAGCGTCTACCGAAAAAGATTATATTTTTTATAACTTTCCATTTATTTAGAACGAAGCCCTCCAATTGAGGAGGTGATACAGACTGGGGTCGTTCCACGATTTGTTGAGTTCCTTATGACGGAAGATTTCCCTCAACTTCAGGTAAGTTTCTATCTTACCTAGATTGTTTTTTTTAAAAATTTTTTTTTTTGTCATTTTACCTGCTTCTGTATTTACATAAACATGTATTGCCATGTGCCAGTTTGAAGCTGCTTGGGCCCTCACCAATATTGCTTCAGGGACCTCAGAACACACTAAGATTGTAATAGATCATGGAGCAGTTCCCATTTTTGTCAAACTTCTCTGTTCCCCCAATGATGATATCCGAGAACAGGTAAAATTTACTTCAAACAAGAATTTTTAACCCCCTACAATGCATGAAATTTGACTGTGGGTATAAATTAGTCAATAATTGTTATGTAATTTAGGCTGTGTGGGCTTTGGGTAATGTGGCTGGTGATTCACCAAGATGTCGAGATCTTGTACTTGGTAATGGAGCATTATTCCCACTCCTGCAGCAGCTGAATGAGCATGCTAAACTCTCCATGTTAAGAAATGCCACATGGACTCTGTCAAACTTCTGCAGAGGGAAGCCACCACCAGTTTTTGAACAGGTGTTTCTGTTGGCTGTATTAGACTATTGTTCATGGCCACTCCAAAACACATTTTTTTTACTTATGTCTGTTATGTATGTTTATGGGCAGGTTAAACCTGCACTTCCAGCTCTCGAGAGGTTAATTCATTTGGCTGACGAAGAAGTGCTGACAGATGCATGCTGGGCACTGTCATACCTGTCAGATGGTACCAATGACAAAATACAAGCTGTTCTTGAGGCTGGTGTCTGCCCTCGGCTTGTAGAACTTCTTCTGTAAGATATGCTTCCATTAGTTATAACTTTCAATTCCTCTAAAATGCTTATTTTCAGTGTTTATAAGTGCAGCTATCCCTCACCTTCTGTGCTTATTCCAGCCCTTCGGACAGTAGGTAACATTGTCACAGGAGATGATGTGCAAACTCAGGTGTGCTAAATGATCGCTCAATTTTTTTTTTTCATCTCCATGATGTGTTCAAGATTGGGCATCATTTTTGTGTCTTATAATTACCCCAAGTGTGGCGGATGCATCTGACCTAGGAATGAAATGTGTAATTTGCACACTGTTTATTGTTTTTGATGTAAACCAATTAACCTAGTGCAACTGGTCAGACAATAAAAAATAAGACATGTATATTATTTCAGAAATTACCTTGTGATTATTTGGCTGATACTTGCAGCTTCTCATGGTGGTATTAAATTTTTGCAATGTGCAACACTCAAAAGACATTTGTATTTAGGCACAGTACTTTTACCTTATTTTTAGATAGTATGACCAACTTGGGCAAGCTAGTTAGTGGATAGATTGTAATTTCTATGCCTAGTTATCTCTTGTTTCCTTGAGCTTGATTTTTATCAAGTTAAATGTGTCATGCCCCGGAGGAGTCCTTGTTCGACGAAATTCGGACATCTCCCTCCCTATGACAACATGAATCTTGGATACATTGCCAATAAGGTTACATAGTCATAGCCAACACGGTTGATATCAACACAACACTATAACCCACACGGTTAGAAATAAATACAACCACGCAACATATTAGGCAGTCCACACGGCTGAAATAAAAATACACAATAGAAAACATAAGGACAACCCACATACAATCAAAAAAATAACAAATTGCAAGTTGGCTACGATTTACATAACAACCTCTAAAAACACAACAAGAAGCCACAAGGCCAAATACAAAATCCAAGTCAAATTTATTACATAGCCAAGATCATAAAATCTAAGGAAATGCAAATAGAGTAAAAATGCAGAATTAATGTTGTTCTCCGATGTGACATGGGATCGATAAACAAGATACTCCAAGCGACTCATCATCAGCTACATGATACATGAGGAACATAAATCATACAAAGGGGTGGTGAGTCTAGGTGGCTCAGCGGGTAATAGGCATGATAGTGCATGCCAATATAAAGCAGAGAGATCAAAGCATATAGTCTCAGTATGGAAATGAGAACATGATCATTAATGATATAACAAATGGACATTCCTAATCTTGGTCTATCACAAACAGTAAGGTGACGAGTAAAACACTAGTGACCAGCAACAGATCTGCTCGCAACACCTGAGCAAAGACCGTCCCTATCTTTGAAGGACCCGGTGCCAAAAAAAAATGGACCCTTTGTATTAATTTAAAAAATAATAAAATTAATACTATAAACATAATTTCATTAATGAAATACATAAACTGAGATTTATATTAATGAAAAACATTATAATCCGCATTGATAATAATCAGTAGCATTACATCATAGAAAATAGAAAATAACTATTACAATTAACTATGAAAAATATGATCTTCTTGCATTTTTATCTGCAAAGTTATAATCAATTTTTCATAATTAAGTTTTTTTAGAAATTTCCTCTTAATCTAAATCATAGTTAATACATTCAATCTTGTTTGGGTCATGGATTTCTACAACTTCAATTTAGAAAAACTTCTTTCTGCAAATGCAACGGTCACTAGAATAGTCAATAATATCTTATATGTAATAAATGAAATTAAGAATATAAGCAGTTGAAACTTGTGAAGGTTTGTCTTGTTCAAAATCTTTGTCAACATCAACAAGCCTATTAGAGTTCAACTCTGGGATATCTAAGAGATCATCATCGGTTGGAAAAACTACCCCATTGTGTGCATTAAGAAGTACACAATAATGATTTCTTTATGACAAATCCTAACCAAATTGAAATTAATAATTGCTTTAAAACTTTTAAGTGGAGCAAAGCAGCATATGGAAAGAGACAATTTGATTAAAAGAATAAGTAGAATAAGATTGCATAAAACCAATTATGTCAAACCTTGAGTAAATTAATGGCAAGGATTAAAAACCCACTATAAATGGAGCTACCTAGATAAACTAAAATCAATTAATCAAAAATTAACCCTTTGCATTTACCCCCAAAACATCAATGCATACCTCAATTGCAAGGGGAATCAACGATAAAACTAGATAAATCTCATCAAAGGGAACACAAAGCAACAAACTAGACTTTGTTTCCTTCCTTTGTCCTTTGGATTCCAATAGGCAATAACATCAAGTATGAAGCCTCAAAAGCCAGATCACATCCAACAATAACACCCGTAAATTTGAGATTAAAGATACATTTATAATTTGAATATTATACACAGGTGCAAAGTCGTTGAGCTCCTTGCATGAGTTCACTGCTCTAGGAGACTGAAAGTTCCATGTAAGGGAAACAATGAGCATCTTGTCGGGAAAACTAGAAACAAAAAACAAAAACACAACTACTTTATTAAAGGAGTCATGGCCATCGTAATTCATACACGACAATTTATGGACACCCATTTGTCCAGTGTAACTAGGCTCCAACGAGAATGACAATAGAAACCCAAAGTTGCAATAGCTTAGAAAAATATGCAAAAACTAGAGGATAAGCATCCTTGAGACACACACACAAAAGCTGTCGCTATTCCATGAACATCTTTGAGACATACACACAAAGTGCAAATTGTTTTACCTGATACGGCCCTTTTGGCTGGTTTGTGAAGACTAAATAAGAAAGAGCCGTTGCTGTAGACGAAGAGACATGAAAAAAAAAAAAAGTTGAAGAAATAAAAAAAAACAGAATTTTATTATTAAAAAATACTTAAAAAAAGTGGGGCCTTGTCAAAGGTGGAGACCCTGTGCAATAGCCCCATCTTGACTAACCAAAGGTCTACTCTGCTCCGCCACTAACTTCAACGTGAATGGATCCCATATCCAAGGATGAATCTAAGAATGAGATTTCATTAAATTTTAAATTTTTATTGAATGATTTTTTATTATTATGGATTGTTAAATTAATTTACCAATAATGATATTTAATTCACAGCGGTTGGAAATTTAAGCGTTGTGGCAGAAGGCCTACTCATTAACGTAATGTTGGAGAGCATGTCGCCAATGATGAGGTAGAGATAATCAGTCTGCAAGTGTAGTGCTAGGTCATGCTCAAGTGTCTCGTGCAGCCGTGCAGGACCTCAATCATAGTTGCTCGCCTTTGACATAAACGTAACTCATAAGGGTATGCTGATGTGGAGGTCTCACATCAATCCAGTCATGATAGTCATAGCCACCATGAAGGGAGCGGTTATGACTGTGAGTTGAGGTTTACTCGTGAGACGTGAGGCGATATAACTGAGTAGAAGAGGATAAAAAATTAAAAAAAATAAAAGAGAATAAGTTTAAAAAAAAAACAGACTCATTTTAAATTGATTAAATCAATTAACCCAATTAAATTTAATTTATTGTGTCAAATCAAGTCCAAATTAATTCAAATATAGACCAACATAGTTTTTATCTCCATGTTTACTCAATAAATTTGGTTCAATTCAGTTCAACAGCTTCGCTTCTGTTCGGACGGTACCTAATAAAATTTATATGCATAATAATAAAAGCCTATACGTACATTCGTGCTTGAGAAAAAGGAGAAGATCAGAAGAAGTTGACGTATGGAGACTTCACATTGGATAGTGGGAGCAAGGTATGAAATAAAAAAGAAAAGAGAGGAGAATATGATTTTTTTTTTAAATTCCTAATCCGTTTTAAATAAATTGAACTCTAATTAAATTTGATTCGGCCTTAACTTTGTCAAATAAATCTCAACCAATTTTGTTTTGGACGAACAAATTTCTTATCTTTGCACCTACCTAGTGAATTTTATTTGACGACAATCAACTTAAATCAACACTTTCATTTATTTATTTATTTATTTATTTATTTATTTATTAAGTTTATTATTTAATTAATAGTTAAGAATAAAATAGTTATGAAAATTTTTAAAATTAATTTTGGTGAACGATATCAAATTATATCATAATTTTTTAATTATTATTTACTGATTTAAATTCATAACTCCGCTTTCCAATATAGGCAGAGCCACTTATAAGCAAGGGTGAGTAAAAATTTGGTAAAATTGAACTAATCGAATTTAACCGACTAAATTTCTAAATTCGGTTAGGTTATTTTGATTTTCGAATTTT
Source organism: Kaempferia rotunda (assembly GCA_037177415.1). Classification (NCBI taxonomy): domain Eukaryota; kingdom Viridiplantae; phylum Streptophyta; class Magnoliopsida; order Zingiberales; family Zingiberaceae; genus Kaempferia; species Kaempferia rotunda. Next base: position 4,503,545 of record JBAMIB010000070.1, on the reverse strand, counting down.
TTTTTTAATTCGGTTCGGTTTTCGGTTCATTCGGTTCGGTTTTGATTTTAAATTT
>JBAMIB010000070.1:4472559-4482584 GCA_037177415.1 Kaempferia rotunda | reverse complement strand
TAACAACCACCTAGGTTGTAACCAAGTAATTTCTGGAGTCTCTTTCTATTTATGTTTTCTTTTATTGAAGTTGTGTTGTTTTAACTGTTAATTCCTGCTAGATAGCTCGAGATATTTTTTGATTAATTTGCAGGCTATTCTACCTCCGTCTACCGGCCTAACCGGACCTACAAAATGTTGGGACTTAAACATATGAATAAACAAATTTGGTGCAAGTATTCCTCAAATGCTATTTAAAAGGTGCACCAATAGATATCATTTTGGAATATCTAAAATATCACTCAAGCTATAGAAGCATTTTTAGTACAATCGACCTCTAGAATTTTGATGAATTATTTAAATAATATGTAATGGAATTTGGTCAAGGTTAACTAAGCAATTTGGTCGATCATAGGGTTAAAGTTGACCGGGTGCTTGAAAGTGAGTGAGTCCAAGTAGATCAAGAGCGATTTGATGCTTGGTAATTGGTAGAAGACTTGGTAGGAAAACTAAGCAGTTGGTGACAATTAAACGATGAAAGACATAGTTGGGAACAAGACAATGGAAGACCTAGTTGAAAACTAAAACTAGATAGTGAAGACATGGTTGAGAACTAGGCAGTGATAGAGTCGGTGGCTCGGTTTGGAGCTTAACACTTGTCAAAATAGAAGTCTCAGATAAGTGACCTTTAAGCAAAAGAAAATCACTAGGAGTAAGTCTTAGATAGTGAGAAGTCTTGGAGGAGTGAACTCTAAGCAAGTGAACTCGGTAAGTCAAGTACTATGCATGTGTTGCATGTATTATCCCACAGGAAGATAGATTGGATGAAAACATGAAGGATCGAAGCTTGTCCAAAAGTCAGATTGAGTTTATCTAGCACAAACTAGTCAGGGTGATCGAACCTATCCAAGGGACCAGAACGTGTTTGGTTGATCGGAAAGCCACAATTTGATTTTCACAACTTGATTTGATCTTCAGATGAAGTTTTACCAAGATCTAGGTGACCGAAAGTTGCTAAAGTCAGCTTGATCCACAATTGAAGAGGATCAAGTCCACAACTGAGTCAACGGAGGTCCAAGCGACCAGAAGAACTTCTAGGTGATAGGAAGAATGCCGATCATATTGATGCAAGAAGCACTAGATAATCGAATATGTATTTTGATAATTGACAAATGTTCAAAGTTAAGAATTATTGTGTTCTATTGACGAATTATGCAGGTAGCTCAACCAGAATTCCTAGTGATACTAGTCAAGGGAAAGGTCCTAGTGGATACTAGGCAAAGGGAAAACCCTATTAGGTTAGCTAGACAGGATATTAGGCAGAAAACATGGTAGATTGAGTACACCAAACATGAAGTATAAACGAGTCTGGAGGATCAGACGTCTAGCAGGACAATGAGTCTGGAGGACTGGACATAGGAAGAAGTTCTGGGGGTCAGAGGATCAGATGACGAGCAAGAAGTCAAATTAGGTTTGTAGGATCGGATGTTTGACATGTCATATAATCTCTCCTGAGAGGAGTGAGTTAGGATACATTCCCATAAAGGGAATAGTAGGCGTTGGTCTGACATAATATTCATTGAAAATCTAAAAAAATCAAGACTTGACAGTCTCAAGACTATTAAATTGTTTTATGCTTACTTTTATACTTGTTGTGCTAACTTTGTGATGCAAGAATATGAAATCGAAAGTTGGTTGGAGTTAAAGGATTCCTAGTGACCGGATGGGTTGCAAGTGCCCAGAGGTCCAAGCAACCAGATGGATCCAGGTTCCTAAAATGAGTTGAACTCAGCCACGCATGTAGCTGAGTTGGCATACTCTGATTGCTCAACACACGTTAGGGTCCAAGCGGTCGGACCTGTACAGGCGCCCATACTAGTACAAGCGCCTGGAGTTGGATAAAACTTTCGCAAATAGAGTTTCGCCGGGGTGCAATCCGAGCACTCGGGGGTCTAGGTGCCCGGAGTTGTATAACTCAGCGATGAAGCAAGATCGGATAGACCTGCTTTAAACATATTTTAAATTAACATAATATTCTCCAAAATCTTAGGTCCATTTCAATATCTTTTGGTAGATGTTACATTTTGTTAAACCTTTTTAGGTCCTCTATCAATCTGTCATTGATATAGATTAAAATTACATGAGCAAATCATAAACAAAGAATTTGCACATACATAATTAAGGAAACATACCACATTGTCACTTCCTCTCAATCTTCCCAATGGAGAATCTTTTGGAAGCTCTTGAAGACCAACCTGACACCTGCAATGAAAATAAATTTATTTGCATTAATTACTAAATCTATCACAAAGAATTAAGGTTTTACCAAATCTATCACTAACTTTCACTTTTAACAGATATGCAACACTTAATTTTATAATAAATCTATCACAATTTAAAAGTATTGATTTGTCAACTACTAAGAATTTCAATCTTACAACCTGATATCTAAACTACCTCCTGCTTCTTTTGGGATTTCTAGTGTCGAGAGTTGGGCTCTCCTTCAAAGGCTTCCTTAGATTTGTGTGATTCCAGATCAGTGTTGCTACTTCAGGATATCACTCTTATTTCTGCTACATTTCTTCCCAGATTCCTACTCAATCTCAAGTTTCTCTTCTTCCATGCAGCTTTTTATTTTTTATACAGTAGGATTATTATTTCAGTTCCTAGATTCTAGAGCTTATTCTCAGAGTTTGCTTCCTCTTTTCCGATCAGCCATTATTCCTTCATATGAGAGTTCATCTTTAGTTATGGGATAATGCCATACTACTTAATAAAGTCTTCTTTAGTTTGCCATGATGCTCTTTATTTACTTCCACCTTATAAATTCTTGGAGGCAATCTGATAATTTCAAAAGAGCAAGAAGCACAATATTATGAGCAGAGCTAGTGCAAAGGAGAAGTGCAAAGTTACAGCTCTTGCTACATATAAGCTTCCCTGGCTCAAACAGTAAATAACTATGTTGGTTAATATTCCAAGTGACCAGTGAATGCTTTCTAATAATCAAGCTACTACATTACTTTCAATCTTTATCTCTCATGAGAGAAGAAACATATGGAGAAATCAATTCACTTCGTCTGAGAAAAGGTACAGTTCAAATATCTTCTTTTATAGTTTCAACAATTAGCAGATTTGCAGTCTACTAAGTCTTGACAAGGCCCTAAAATTGAATATATCTTTCACAGGACAGTGTTTCTAATATTTTTAAACTAGCTCGAGGGTGATGAAGATTTAATTATAAATAAAAAATAATTTAATTGTAAATATAAAACCCTTAGGAGTGTAATATGAAATAACAATAATAAATTTATATTAAAGTAGAAATCAAGTCTTAAGTAGTCATGTCCAACTTTGGATTTTGATATTTGTGCAAAGGGTTTAGGTTAAACCTTATATGTTATATTTGAAATGTGTGTTTAAGCTGTGTAAAAACTGTCAGCTTAGAGAGCTCATAACTGGACGAGGTGTAGTATTATTACATGATGGCTTGGTGTGGCTATGGCAACATGCTCAATAATATGGAGGTTTATGGAGATATGAGAAGGTTGCATGAGGTGCATGAGGCCACGAAGGAACTACATGATGAAAAGCACAGAGATAGTTGAGAAGTCAATTTCCAAAAATAAACTTTAGTCTTACTTTAGTCTTATACTCTTAGGAGAGGGTACTATTCAACTTAGGCGAAAGCTGATCATTAGAATGATTAGAGTTAGTGTTTCAATTGACAGGACTCATTGGAGTTGAATCTAAATGACTGGAGAACTGAATCAACTTCGACTCAGATTGCTTAGCCAACGAAAAGTATAATTTTGTTTGAGGCTGAGTTGATTGAACAGTTGACTAATGACGAATTTAAATTGGCCTATGCTACAGTAGAATAGTCTGAAGGAAGCATTAATCTTACAAAGATGCATTGCAACGGTCGGATGACTAGAGAGCTACAACCACCCACTTGAATAATAGTGGAAGACTGGGGCTAAAGCGATTAGAGGAACCAGATAGGTGGATTAATCGATTTATTGACAAATTAACTAAATAACAAGTGAATATAAAAGGGGATGAAAGCTATATAAAGGGGAAGGTGGATGTTTGAATGCCAACAAAAGATAAATTGACTAGATCGTGGTTTAAAATCTTGAGTCGTAGAGTTTCGATTTATAAATAGTTTTGGTACCGTATCGTGTCATGCTAATATATTTCAGTATTTTTTAAATATAAAATATATTAATTTAAAATAAAAAAATATATTTTTAAAAAATATGGGATCACTGCGCCTCCAAATGGTAAATAAATATATATTTTATTATATATTAAATTAATAAGACAGTTTTATTAGGCTTTAATTAAATTTGTTTAGATTATCCTATTACAGTGGGAGTTGATAGAAATTATTAACCTAAGTTTTTTTTCCTAATTTTTTTGCCTCGACCCGCAGAGGACATGGAGATCGCAGTGGTCTCGTAGAGACCCGTAGAGTTCTCAGTGGCTTTGCCGTGACCCACGGAGGACCCCTCCGGACCTCCGCAATGCTGATGGTGCAGGTGCTAGTGTTGGGCAGTCAGCATGAAATAAAATTTTAATCCATGGACTAAATCTTAGCGACTCTTCCATTATACTATTAGCCTCCACTTGATTCTCTTATAATACTTACATGTTTGAGAGGTTTATCAACTTCCTACGGTTATCTATGAAGGAGAAAGATAGTGGACTTTTAGATAGTGAGTCATTGACGAATAATAGGTGGTGGTATAGGGAAGAGGTTTCCTAACCACCTTACATCTTCTATTAGCAATGGATTGCATTGAATTTGCAATTCCTATGTCTTAATTTCCACCACATAGCTTATGTTGTGCGACCTTGCTAGTGTTATAACAAGAGTAGAAAGAAATTATTTGCAGGTATAATCTATTTATCCCCTCTAACATACTAGTCATTCGTACACATTTGGTCTCAAAAAATGGTATCGTAACCCAATCACCATAAAGGATTAACCGTCAACCAACAATGAAGAGTTGGCCAAGATGGTGAATGATGTTTTACCACATGATGAAGATTTCAGTTTTTGGAAAAGGTTGGAAGCTTGGTTCGGAACTATTTTGGAATGATTCTCACTATAAAGTTGGGGTTTAAGATTCCAAAAGATAAAAACAGGGAACCCTCAAAAAGAAGAAGGGGATGGAGCAATAAGTCAAAATTGGTGAAAGTAATAAGAAAGGTATATGCGCTTCCCGATTTACCCTGGTGGCCGATGGAAAAATTTTTATGAAGCAGTATCGGTCATCCCAAAGTATCACAGTATCATACCAACACATGCCAATATTTATCTTGTAGAGAGTATGAGAATCGCACTGTATTAAACGTCTAGCTAGAATATGCTTTACTAATGGCTACAAGACTCAAAAATAGAAGATAGGAACCAGAACTGACTAGTTGTAACAACAACCATATTAACCAATTTATACTGATAAAAGTACCAGTGCACCCCTACCTTCATATGGATTATGAACTATCAATGCCTAGACAAAGATACAGCGGCGGCTATTTAGATGATGGCTGAGGTGAATATACATATAAGTGTCGGCATCAAAATTTCATGTTCAAACAATTGATAAAAAGATTGAGATCAATAAGAAATATCCTGAAAGGTAGACTAAGAAATATAATGGTATCAGGAATCTGACTGTAGATTGTTTCTCTTATGTTTCCTTGAACAAACTTAGTTATTTCTAATCATACTTGATGGTTTAAGTTTAACCTTAAGATTGAAACTAAAACCCATATCAATATGAAACACAGAAACCATGTAACGAACTCTGATAAAAAAAAAATTGGAGCTATTGCTATTTAAAAATTAAACGAGGACATAGGGAGCAACATACTGCAGATTCATGACTGTTTTCCTGACTATTATCAGCTGTCGTATTGTTTGGTACATTGGGAATAGTAGCTGGTTGAGTTTGTCTCCCTTCTTTTTCTTTATCTTCTCTCACTTTGCTAAATATGACGGAATAACCATCAGCCATATAAGGATCTTCATTCCACTCTCCAAATTTAGGAACAGCTCGCCCTTTCTTAATCTGCCAGAAAAGAGAACCACTGCATACTTAAGTATTTGGCCAAATCGATAGATGATGAATTATCGACATTTCTTGAAAGCTCAACTTACAGTATTTTCATCTCCAACACCAGCCATTCTCAAACCTCCGGGAGAGTTTGACATAGAAACATAGTTACCCTCAGAAGTAGAATACACATTATTGTTCGTTTGATAATGAGGATGGAGTGGAGAGGCATTCCCTTTGTAATCAGACCCATCGCCTACTTGATGTAATCTACTTTGATAATCACCAAAAGGCATTTGATCCTCATATCTATTATTAGGAGAATCTATGGTGTGTTTATGGATGATAGGATCATGAAGTAAAGGTGAGCCACCTCGGTGAGGAGAGCTTGCAAGTGGTGCGCCATGGATCAATGTTGCATCTGCATGAAATTCTTCAAGGTTATCATGAGGATTGTCAGCATTCACTGCTTTTGTTCCCTTTCTTCCCTTGCGAGCTTTCTCAAAATACTGTGTGTAAGGAAAAGAATCAGTGTCAACAGCCTCATCACCTTCCCAATTTCCAAATTTAGGAACATGGGTGCCTTGCTGCAATAAAAGAGAATACAAGCTTATTATTTGTTCTGTGTTATGAATTATATTGATGGAGAACTTTCTCACTCAAGAACCAAATAAAGCGGCGTAACCTACACTTATTATGGAACTAATACTAGTGCTCTCTGCTAATAAGAATCAGTATGTGAAGTAACAGTTCCAGAAAAACAAAGTAAGCAGTATAGTTGTAAATCAAACTTCAAGTGGCAGGAGTCTGTTTGTTTCAAACCATCTCATATTCATATAATGAAACTGGAAAGTCAAAGCCATAACATACCACAATAAACTTCCTCATAACTGTAAATCTAAGTCCAGTTTTAGATTTTAGCAACCTCTTCAAAAATCTCTTAACATGAACATGACTGTTTAAGTTCTAGACAGGCACATGCAAATATTGCTCCTCTTTAGAATTATGCACCATCAATTAATCTGTACAAACCTTGACCTAAACTTGAGTTTCCCATTAACCACACACAGTGCCGCATGGTATAAGTTGCTATTTAAACATTCTGCCAACCTACAAATTGACTTTTTACAACTATTGGTTATATATAAAATTCACAAGTGGTTCTTGACAGCTCGAAAATGCATAATTCATAGGTTAAATTATATGCCCCCCTCTAGTTTACTTGCATTCCATGTATAGTCCATTTTCCCGCAAATGGACACTTTAGTCCATCATGTGGTTTATTTAGCATGGAAAAATTAGGCACATTAGTGCCACATATCATGTATCCTTGATTGAGTATTTGATAGGATAAAGTGGATATTCTTGAAGAAAAATAGAGTGTAAAATGTAATGCCAACAAACTTGAAGCGGGGAACATATAACTTACCCTTGTACGTATATATTGGAAAAGGTCTTAGAAATGGATTCTCCTGCAGTTTCAATATAGGTTGAAATAATTGTAACAGAGTTCACATTCTCCTAGAAAGCAGGTTCTTCAACTCCAGTTAGTATATTATGTAATTAATGACAAAATGTCGTTAAAACAAGCATATCTGATAGGTTACTGATTACAGAACATGAAAGCCATGTTACAAAATCAAAGCCCTTGCTGTAAATCTCTTTGCTTCTAAAGTATCATTACACTATAAGATTAATGCCGACTTAGAAACTAATGTATGTTCATTTTTAAGCAAAAAAATCCAGTATGGATAATATGCTCTTCCCAACTGTTACTACTATATTTGTATTGGAAAAAACTAAATAACGATAATAATGATAAACAGACACGCAAAGCAAGAAAGTCATTGAAGCACTAACAAAAACTAAATGGTGTGGCATCCGTCTATTTCCAGAGAAGCTCCTACCTACCTAAGTTTTGAATTGTATACAAGAGGAAGACCATATCCAAACAAAAGATACAATCTTTGTAGAACAATTCAGCCAGTAATAGGTAGGATTTTTTTTTAAAAATAAATAGTAACAGAATAAAATAAAATAAAATAAAAAATAGCTTTGTCTCCCAGTAACCAATATAGAAAGTACATGCTACGGCTGTCCAATGGCTCCCTAAACGCTGTCATCACTTCTCACAAAGGCCATGCCCTGTCTCTTCGACATCACCTAGGCAGTGTGAAGGTTGCAGGATATGGCTGAAGTACAGAATCTGAAGGCAGCCACTTCGTTCATGTCCCAAAACCCAAAGGGAGGATCAAGGGTGAATGGATAAGGATCTTCTGGTACGGCCCACACTTCAAACTGATCCCTTTCCCTTGATCCGACAGACTACGTAACCCTACACATGCCTATTCCGAGCATACAGCTCGGGCGACATAGTTTGCTAAACCTCCAACTTTAACAACCATAAACACCGATCGATTGCGAAACAGAAGAAGCGACACGGAGTGGAACAAAGAAATCAACAATCAATCAAACAAAACTCGAACGGCTCAACAAACCCTAACAAAGTCCAACTGTACTAATCAAACTGCCCGAAATCGAAAATTTATCATTTCCAAGGAAATTAGTAAAAGCAAAAAAACCCTAAATGTCGTCAGGGAGGGCAAAAACCAGAAAAAGGACTGACCGCCATTGAAGCACTGGGATCTCGAACGCCGCTTCGAAAGTCAAGAATCGGAAAGGCGCCTCCTTTCCGTTTCGGCGCCCTTTCCGATTCCTCGCGTCCTCTCTCGTTCTCCCTCGCAAAGGAAGAACTACGAAGAGTTGTAGATGTAGAAGAGCTGAAGAAGGCACTGACTCAACTTTGACCTGTTTTTCAGCGAGCCACTGCAGTTCTGACACGTCAACCGTACCGCTTTTACTAGTCAACGCGTGCTGAAATAAACAAAATTAATCAATTGGAATAAACAGAGGAATTTTAATAATATTCTAAAAATGGGGAAAAAAATAATATTAACCACATTTAATTATACTAATAAATCAATTAGATTTATTGATTTACAGTTAATTATGTAAAAAAGTAAAATTCTTCAATCCCATAACTACGCTATACCATTAAAAAAAAGTAAATTAAAAAATCAAAACTAATCAATATAGGCACAGATTAATTATTTCTCAATTGAGAGTCATCCAATAATTCTCTTTATTTTCTAGCATATCCCATATATAAAAAAAATCTCGTGATTAATATTTTTTTAAAGAATTTTTCTAATTTTTCATGTTGAGTTTTTTTTTGTAAATTTAAGTTTGTCATATATTAAAACTTAAATAGATAAATATCTCTAAATAATATTATATTGTGTAACGTTATAAATAAAAATAGTTATATGTATTTTATCAATTTATAGATCATTATATATATTTTAAATAAAATATTCCCTAATAAAATATATCACCAAATAAAACATTATTATATATAAAAACTTTTTTTAAAAAAATCTAGAATATGAGCCCAAATACATCATAAATTTTTGGGCTGTCAATTTTACGCATTACTTCACTCTTAATGGTGTCATTCATCCATTTGGAATCCTCTTCTCCTCCTTCTTCCAAAATTGCGGCGGTGTTCGTTCTCAATGGGGTCTACTCCCGGTGTTATGTGAATTAAAGCTCATTGGCCCAGGGTCGCCATTGCTGGCATGATTCCTTCGATAATCAAGTTAGTGATGTGTTGAGGTGTGAAGCTCATGAGCATGCACGAGAGCGTGAAAGGGCTCGAAGAAGACAAAGAGTAGCTTTCGCGTGAGAGAAGAAAATGTTGGGTTATAAGGTTGCAAGCATAGTCCCACATTGAAAACATATGGAAAAGATGATGTGTTTATAAGAGAAAGATATATCCATTGGTATGAGGTCTTATGGGTAGAGCACAAGAGCAAAACCATGAGATTTTATGCTCAAAGTGGGCAATATAATATCATTGTGGAGATATCTAAGTTTATTTGTCTGGATTGTCAGAAAGACTAACGGTGGAATGTGCATAAGAGT
>JBAMIB010000070.1:4459638-4471604 GCA_037177415.1 Kaempferia rotunda | reverse complement strand
ATTGTTCCATCCGATTTTGGGTGAATAGAAACTTGTTCAAAAACTAATCGATGGATGGACTCATAAATCCATCTGTCTATTATTTTATGATAAATAAACGACGAAAAGGATAAATAATCCATCCTTTTTCATAAAATAAATAGTGGAAAGTCTTTCATTCCTCAATTTTTAAATCCATCCTTCCAAGTCAAAATGGCATAAACATATTTTATATCCTTCTATTATGTCCATGTGTTGCTGGTGCACCACATTGTTCCTAGGGTCATCTTCCAAATAATTTTCTTCTTTTTTCAATCTCGGGTTGTTGTTAATCCACCAGATAAGAGACTGACTTGGATACTGTTGCCAAGGGTTTCATCATAATTTATTTTATTTTATTTATCTGTTGCATATACAATGCCTAAAGCTAGTGGAGACCTTTTCTTAGGTGTGTTACGGGTTACTAATGCACTAGATGGAGATGCCAAGTTGGCATTTGTCACCGAAGGTTTTATTTTATTTTATCCTATCACATATGCATTGTCTAAAAGCTAGTGGAGATTCAAGTAGAGAAAATATTAGATCTAGCTGGCTATCGCTTACCTATCTACTTGTTTATCTATTTGCCTATCTATTTACCAACCTATCTATCCCTATCTACCTACCTACCCATCTAGCCCGCTAGCTGTCTAACTACATGCACACCTATTCACCCATCTACTGACCTTGGTGTTATTGACTCCCTAGTTAAGGATTGTGGTCATCCGAAGAAGAGAAAGGATAGCGGGATTCTGGGAGTGATCCGCCGAATCATAGGTTGTGGAATAGGAATAAAATTTTTTGAACCATTTAAAGGTTGGTTTGTGATTGTGTTTGTACTTTGTTTATGTATTTGTACATTTCCGTTGTGTATTAATTTGATTGTAGGCAAATGCAACAAACATCTATTCATCCCCCTCTAGCAGCATCATTTGATCCAACATATGTTTCCTTTTCCTATTTATCTTTTCCTTCAGGGAGAAGGTCATTCAAATATTACTTTTTGAGGTGTCTCTTCATCCTTTCTTTTTCCTCTCTCATTATTTGATGTGGGAATTTAAGGCTGGTTGGTTGTTGCTCTTAGGAAGAAAAGATTATCTTTTGCATGTATCTACTATTTTCAGAGGTTTGTTGATACGAGCTTGACTTGATCTTTGGCTGTGTACTTTGATAGCTATTGTTTCTCCTGCAGCAGGGAATGTGTCTACCTTTTATTATTTTGCTATCGAGTCTATGTTTTTTTTTTAATTTCATGTAACAAGCTGGACATGTATAGTGTAATCTAAGATTGAGAGGAAGTGTTAGATGAAAATTTTATATATAACCTAGTCTAAGACATACCTACACTTGTCCCTCTGTTTAGACTTTAGAAAAGATTAGTAGTCTTTATGCTTGGTCTATAAGTGCATGTAATTATCTTTTATGATATACAATATCATGTTTTCTTCATCACCAAATAGAGATAAATATTATAGGGTAGCAATTAGAAATTCATTGGTCTTAAATTATAGTATTCAAGATGCACAAATTGTTCCTACTCATCCTTTCAAGAGTTCCTAACTATTGCATGGGAATAATTTTATTTTAGAAGTACTTCTCCCTTCCAATATTTTTCTATTGGAGCTTCTCTCATTTTATTATCATAATAATGCAAATTGGGTTTTAATTTCTAATATGTAGCGCCAGCCATATTTCTTTCGCTTAGAATTAGATATGCATGTCAAATGACTCTAGATTCAAGGGTTTCTACAATAATCAAATTGAAAGTTTGAGCAGCATTAGAGTTTTAGTTTCGCTAAACCAGTTTATTTTGAGTAGCGTGCTAAAATACCGATGTATAATATCAATGGGGTGAGGAATTGGAGGTTAAGGGCGGAAAGAGATAAAGAAGAGAAAACAACCATATACCTCAGGACAATTTTGACGTTATGTTGTGCTTGTACTCAACACACTTTGGCATGCATCAGAGTATGTAGATATGTGCCTTTGAGGTAATGGTGTTGCAAGGCGTCTTCTCAGTTTCCTAGACATTAAGGATCAAGTGTCAACTTTGACAAATTAATAGATGAATTTTCCTTAACGGGCGGTTGACCTAAAAACGCTGGGTTGATGGGTCACCCGTTGTGAACGTTTTTTGATTTACCCTATGCCGGTGGGAAACTTCGGTGGATGCCTGGTGCCAACTAAAAAAACGTTTGCAGATATGAATTTAGATGGTTTTATTCGTTTGGAAATTAAATTTATCATATTACAATCCATCCTTTATAGGCTTCACATATGTTCAAGTTGTAGGATCGAAAAGAGAACTACATGGGGTGGGGAGGGTTGAATAACGCAGTTCATTTTATTATTTTAAAATCTCTTCTTTCTCAAACTCAGAATAAAAGCACAGCGGAAAAGTAAATCATAGCGAAGACTTAGTTTCTTTTTACTTGGTTCGCAACCTCCAACTGCTAGTCCAAGTCCTGCGATTGTTGATCGCTTTGGATTGGGCAATTGAATCTCTTTCCGAACAACTATTCGGAGGTAGAGATTTGCCTCTTACAAAAAGATCGGAAGTGGTAACAATTGCTTCGTAGATTCAAAAAAGCACAAAGAAAGACAATTACTTAAAAGAATATATTGACAAGGTATAGATCGTAGTGGAGCTTCGTTGTCGGAGTAGCATAGTGGCATTGTGTCAGAGTATTAGAGCGAGACGAAAGCAAGAGGACTTATGACAGTTGAAGCTGAATCCTTTGGGCGAGACTTCTTGTATAGGATAGGATCGGTCTACCGATCCGCCCGAACGGTCTATCGATCGCCTCGATAACCGGATTGGTCGACCAATCTACAGTCTACATGTTCGGTTTACTAATCCTCCATCCTGCCAGTGCTTGTTTGCCACCTCACCATCTTGATGTTGATCCACAGCCACGTCAACCTCACAAGACTTATCCTTGACTGTTTCTCATGCCACGTCGGCTCACTAAGACTTATCCTTGCTCAACTCGAATGTCACATCAGCACTATTGGATACCTAAGCTGGTTGGGTCACAAACTGTGACACCTCAATGTTAGGTCAACCGAAAAACAAGAAAAAAAAAATGTTAGGTCAACCGTACCCTGCAAAATAGAGTTAGTGTAGAATATGACATTAGGTAAAATATAGTTAGACCGATCTCGACTTTGGAATTCGGGTTGAACTCTTAATCGGATCATCACCTAACGTTGTTCCCATAACGTGGACTCATCCTTATCTGTTCTTTTCATTAGAACCTCTCCACTCCAATTGCTCACCTTAACTTATCATTTGTCAAACAAACTTATCATTTGTCAAACATCCAGTCCTCCAGATCTATTTGGGCACCAATAACCTCCTCTTTTTAATGTCTTGCAATCTGGTTTAAAGTTAAGGATAATATGCTCAATCAAAAAGATCAATTTATAGTTTTTTAGTGGGTGCATCATTCATAATAGTTGAGCTATAATAGTGCAACACAATATTATTTTCTTTTCCATAACTGGACTTCAACCTAACAGTTGGCAGCTGCTACTTGTTCTCTTTTTGTCTAATTTGCAATCAGGTATAGTTTGAGTGTATCCTATTAAGTTAAAGTTATTTGTCCTAGGATATCAAATTCCTACGTTAAGTGTTCTTTTAACGTATCTAAGTATTCTTTTTACAATTGTTAAGTGTGATTATTTAGCACAAGATTGATATCTTGCGCACATGCCAACTATAAAGTAAACTTCCTATAACACTTTTATACTATTTTAGATCTAGTTTGTTTTTTTGTGGGTCATTATCAATTTTTACACTTATTGTCGTAGGTGTATTAATTTATTTAACATTTTCGATACCAAATTTTTGAATGAATTTCTTAGCATATTTATTTTGAAATACATAATTTTCATCTTTTGTTTATTTTATTGTGTAATTCTAGCAAGAAGGTTAATTCTCCCACTGGGCTGATTTTAAATTCATTTTCCATTAAAGTTAAAAGATCCTTTACAATTTTGTGTTTTGAATAAAAAAATTATGTCATTTACATATATTTGGGCTATGAATATGTCTTTTAAGGGTTTTCATAAATAGGGTTGAGTCGATTTGTCATTGTTTAAACGCTTTTGTCACTAATTAGGCTGGCAACCTATCATTCCAAGCCCTAGGTTCTTGTTTTAGACTATAAAACTTTCTTTAATCTAAATACATGGTTTTGTTGGTCTAGGTCTTCAAATCTTGTTGGTTGACTTACATAAAACTCTTTTCTTTTTAAGAATATGTTAAGAAATGCAAATTTGACATCCATTTGATATATCTTAAATCCTTTATGTATTGTATAGGCTATCAACTAATGAACTCAAGTCTGGCTACTAGTGCATATGCTTCATCATAGTCTAGACCTTCTACTTGACTAAATCCCTTATCTACTAGTCAGACTTTATTTCTAACAATTTCACCTTTATCGTCTAGTTTATTTTAAAAGACCCATTTAGTATCGATAATGGACTTATCTTTAAGGGAAGATTATTCCAAGACTTGATCTTGTGTAAGTAGTGCGAAAAAAAAAATGACAATGGAAATAAGAAGAAGAAAAAATAAAAAAATAAGACGAATTGCTCAATTAGTGGTTGCACCAATTTAGTGGGCCCCCACTCTGACACCAATTGTAGGATTTAAAAGAGTGCTAGAGGGGGAGGGGTGAATAGCGCGGATCGTTTTATCATTTAAAAATCTTTTCTTTCTTTTTCAAACTCAGAGTAAAAGCACAACAGTTCGGAGTCAAAGATTTACATCACAATAAAGACTTGTTTTTTTTACTTAGTTGCTAGTCCAAGGCCCACGGTCATTGATCGCTTTTCATTGAGAAATTCACTAATAATCTCTTTCCGAACAACTGTTCGGAGTCAAAGATTTACCTCTTACAAAAAGATCGAAATGGTTACAAGTTTACCGCACCGTAGATTCGAAAAAGCACGAAGAAAGGCAATTACTTAAAGAATATATCAACAAGGTATGGATTGTAGTGGAGCTTCATTGTCGGAGTAGCACATCGGCATTGCGTCGGAGTATCAGAGTGAGACAAGAGCGAGAGGATTTATGGTAGTTAGTGATGAAGCTTCTGGTCGAGACATCTTTTATAGGCTAGGATCAATCGCCTCGATAATCGGATCCAGATGTAGTCTATTGATCTACCGATCCTCCATCCTGCAGTGCTTTTCACACTTTGATATTGATCCACAACCTCATCAGCCTCGCAAGACGTATCCTTGACCGTTCCTTGTGCCATGCCAGTGCTCCGATCATTATCCTTTGCCACGTTAGCATGCTAAGACTCATCCTCTGCCACGCCGGCCATCCGAGACTTATCCTCGTCCGACTTGGATGCAACGTCACCACTTTTGGACACTTTGGGTCACAAACTGTGACACCTCAATGTTAGGTCAATCGAACCTTACCATTAGGCCACCCGGACCATTCGGTCGATTAGTTAGCCCGTTTGGTCTACCGAACCATGCAAAACATAGTTAGTGCATAATATGACAATTAGAGAAAATACAGTTAGGTCGATCTCAACTTTAGAATCCGGGTGGAACACTTAGTCGGATCATTGCCTAAGGTTGTCCCCATAACTAGGACTTGTCCTTACCCGCTTTTCCTTTCAGAAGAACATCTCCACAATAGGAGCTTACCTTAACTTACCATTTGTCAAACATCTAATCCTCCAGACTTGTTTGAGAGCTTCCTCAGCATCTTGTTACTTGATCTGCCAGGGCTTTCTTTGATCAATATCTGGTCCTTGCTGACCTATTGAATCCATCTTACAAATGTCCCATCGAATCCATCTTATTAGATGTCCAGTTGCTTGACCTATCTAGACTTTTGTGCCTGGTGTCCTTGATCTACTAAGACTTTCACCGTATAGTATCCAGTCCACCTGACCTAATAGGGTTTTTACTTGCTCAGTATCTAGTCAGCTTGACCTTCTAAGGTTTTTTTGGTTGAGCTACCAACACACTCAATCGAGCTATTAGATCACAACAAAACTTATCTTTGAACCTTTACCAACATCAAAACTTATGTTCGATTATATGGTGCTTCCTACACCAACAAAAGCATGTTGAAATTTATATTACTTTTACTCTTTTATTAAGATTTTCTGCCTTTAATAGGATTACATCAATTAGTAATTGAATTGAAAATGATTTTATTATTTTTTTACTTCAATGTTTGTCCAGATGTATTCATATATATATATATTTACAATTTTTCTACTTAATATATTTACTTATAAAAATAATACTATAAGGATTAAATAATTAATTGAATTGGTATGTTGGAGAAACAAGCTACAAAAGAATAACAAATGAATTCATCTTTGCATATGTTGTAGTATGCTAAACCATGTCTAGTGTTGGTACAGTACAATACTCCTTAGCACAATCAATACAAGAGGCACAAGAGAGATTACTCATGCTAATCACTATCAATGTTTAGCAATTTTACTGGAACGGTATAGTCTTTCCATTGAATTTTATCTATAAGGCTATATTTCTAGTATTAAGAGTATTCTTTAGTCTCTCTACTTTCTCTCTACTCATCACTTCTTCAGTTCGTATTGATACAAATAGTTTGATAACATAATTTATTGATTGTTTTTTTTGGGCATGTTTGTTTCTTTATTTGATTATAAAAAGGCAGCCCAGTGCACTAAATTTTTACAAGTGTGAGGTCCTTAGGAAGAGTTAGACGAGTGTTTTTATGCGGTCTTACCCTATATTGCAGCAAGAGGATGTTTTTTTTACTAGAACCAATAAGGTGACAACAACTTTACCATTCCGCCAAGTCATGTGATCATATGCAGATATATTTAATTCTCCATATAGTAATATTTTTATCATTTTTTAGAATGCATTGTGGAAATTCCACTATTCTACCTATAAATTGCATGTGGTGTTGATGGTATATCCATCATGTTCATTTTGAATTTCAAAGGGTAAAGCGAAAATGTATGAGCATATAATAATGTTCTGAGTAAACGTAGAAAGAATTCTGCAAGTGCCAATGTTAGAATTAATTGTTCTGTAATTGTTCTATATGATTGGTTAATTATGTTGAATTTGATTGGATTGAGCGCTAGTTCCATGAAAGACAAACTTATCATATTGGTGATTCGTATTTATTGAATGAAAAAGAGTAGATGGATAGATAATAAAATTCCAAGTAAACCTAGAAAGAGTTCTGCATTTGATAATTTCAAAAGTGTTATGTTAATTTTTCTATTTGATTGGTTAATTATTTTAAATTTGATTGAATGATTACTTAGTGCCTTCTTGGATGAAATACCAAACTTATAATTTTGTTGATTCATATATTGAATGAAAAAGATATTATTTTAACTGTTCATTTGAGGCAATAATAATGATATTTTTTCCATCTTGTCTCCGTCAGATTTGTGCTCCCTGGAAGCGGATGTATGTTATGATTTTGGTCATGCAAAGAGAGTGTTGACATAAGCAACAGGGAGGGATGGAGAAGAATGACCGTGGTTTAGAGTTTTGATGCTTGAGCATTATGGTTGAATATGTTGTGTAGCTCGGTCATGCAAGGCTCTTAACCCTGCAGTCACAAGTTCAAGCTCCATGGTGTGCAAAATAAATATGTTGGAAATAATTTGTCAAATATGTCAAGACTAGACACTTAGCACTGGAGAAATCCAACTAGTGTTGGCAATGAAAGTACTAGTCGGTCATGGATGACTGAATATTAGTCATGTGAGGAAGTCTTGTTACATCAAGGAGGACTAGATGTTAGGCAGGTGAGGAAAGTGTTGATAGGTCGATGAGGAGTAGATGTTAAGCAAGTTATAAAAGTCTTAGTAGGTTAAAATTGATCAGAGGATGGGCAAGTGGATGTCTTAGTGAGTCGAGGGTAGCCAACACTAGACAATCAACTAAGAGACGAGAAGTTTCTAAGCATTAAAAGTTATGTTAAGTTGAGATCAACTGGTACTAGGTAATGATTAAGTCTTAGTAAGTCAAGATTGACTCATACTAGATAGAGGAGTGAATCTAGAAAACAACAAATGATTATAAAAGGAGAAAGATTTGAAGATTTCAGCAAATTCATGATTTATTCTACGGAGAGTGCTACTGTATTTCACGGCTGTTGTGAGCAATCCACAGTAACAAACAACAAGCAAAGTAAAATTTCTTTCTGTAATCTTTATTTCTTATACTATTTTGTTATTTGCTTTGATTCTTGTATTCTTTGTATTTGTTGTAAGAAGAGAACTGTAAGATGTTTTCTATGTCTTTGGAAGGTATTCAAAGAAGAGAAAAGATAGCAATAATTCTAGGAGTAATCCACTGACATCATAAACCATGGAGTAGGAACCAATGGTTCCGAATCGATGGATCATAGGCTGTAGAATGATCCCCCGTGTAAAGACTGATTTTTTGTGCTTGTGTCTTTTATTTGTTTCCACTGTGTACTAACAAATTATAAAGACAAACATGAATGAAAACACGAAGACTACGATCATCTATTATATCAAGTATGTTTCTCTCATTGGGTAAGGGATCAATTTCCGACGGGCGCATGACCACAGAAAAAAAAAAAACTCCTACCCCCTTCACATAACTGGGGACGGGCTGTTAGGGGTGACTGGAGTGAGTGTAATCACCTTTTGTTACAAAAATATATTTCTCTCATTTGTTTATTTTGTTCATTGGCAACAGAATCCTTCTGCGACAAATACAGCTGTGGATGAGGAGGGCTGGTTTAACAGTGGTGATATTGGTTGGATTGCTCCACACCATTCCACGGGGAGGAGTCGTAGATGTAGTGGAATGGTTGTTATTGAAGGGCGTGCAAAAGATACAATAGTTCTCAGCACAGGTGCATCAGATAGTATTTGCATATCTAACTACTCTTTAATATAACTAATCTTGGTTACATTGTAGATACTTTGGTTTAGTGCGTCCAATGTTTCGTAGCGACAGCTTAGAATGCTGTGGCCTCTAATTTTTTTATTGCTTGTTCAAAATTCACAGGTGAAAATGTTGAGCCAACAGAGCTTGAAGCCGCTGCTATGCAAAGTAGTTTGATACAACAGATAGTGGTCATTGGTCAGGTAAGTATTTTAACTTTATGATTTATATTCGGAACATAAGGAACAAATAAGGATGGTAGATTGTAATTATGTGTTTTCTCTCAGTGATTTATATGACGCTCATGAGTGTATATATAGTAATTTCACACTATCAAGAGGAATTTGTCATGGCGATGAAACATTTAGGCCTAGAAAAATATTGCTGACGTCATCTTCTGCTTTGTTTCTAATAACCTGACCTCGAGAAGTATCATATAATGGGATAACAAAGAAAGCTCTAAACGTGATTAAAAGAGAGTTTGATGGTCAGAGTATTACAGGTGATATAGCTATACATGAATTCAATTGTGAGATAACACTTTTGTAGCTAACCCAACTTGTGGGTGCATGCACCTTGTTGAGTCTGGGCAAGATAAAATGTTGCTCAAACACAGTTATTATTTATATTTCCATTGTTCATTGACCTGGGAACTAATACTATCCATCATAATATTTTTCAGTGTTGGAATTTTCGTTCCTGTAATGACATAATTACTGTATGATCATTTTGTGACTACCTTGTCAAACTTATCTTTTTTGCTAGCATGTATTTTTATCTTAGGTTATTCATAAAAATCTGTGTTTAGGATCGGCGCAGACTTGGTGCTCTCATTGTACCCAACAAGGATGAAGTTCAAGAGTTAGCACGAAGGCAGCCAATTGTCACTAATGGTTCTGAACTCCAAGAAGATGAACTTAACAGCCTATTATACAAAGAAGTTAAAGCTTGGTAATAGATATTTTTTCTAAAAAGATAATTATTTACATTTATTAGATGCTTTATTTTTCTCAGTGCTATGGTTTTTTTTTTTCACTTCTGCCAAAATACCTTTTTCTTTTATAAGTTTTCATTGGTGAATAAAAGATCTTCACAACTTTTATTAACATCTATTTTTATTCTGCAGTCTATTAACATTTTCAAACTTGTTATATTAGATCATGAATGACATTGATGATTGAGTTTCAAACAATTTATGCTTATTAAATCTATTTTTATTCTGCAGTCTATTAACATTTTCATATAACTTGTTATATTGGATCATGAATGCTTATTGATCTCTGAGTTCAGTCAGTATATGCTAAATATATTATTATAAAGCTTCATAATAGTTTTTTTTTTAATCTCCGTGCTTTTGTTTGACACTTTCACATATGCCAGAGAACTTATGCAATGACTACTGCTAAATTCCTTTTTGTTCATTCTTATGCTTCGAATGTGTCTAAAATCTTTATTGGATCTACTATGATTCTGTACTATGTTCTTTTTATCATTTTTTTATGGCTTACTAGATCTTGGATTGCAGTGATGACTAGTGATGCCATTGAATAAATACCCTATTATTTTGAAGTTAAGCCTTGGTAATAATTATTCTTTATCTCCGTATCTTTGTTTGATGCCTTTGCACATGATGTCAAAAAGAACTTTATTGTTCAAAATGAAGTGACTTTTGCTGTACTTCTGTTATTACCAATTTGTATGTCCATAAATCACTGTAAAAGATGATTGAGGAATTGAAAGACCTGATGATGACTTTTGACTCAAGTGATTACCTTCTATATGTACCCTATTATAGTTAACCTAACTATTGTGCTGCTTAACTTTTCCAATGCTAACTGAAGCATCTTATTTTTCCATCTTCACTGCTCAATTTAATTACACATGAACTAAATGGGTTCTCTGAGGAACTAAACCTCAAAACCCTGCTTGTAGAGTCAGCTGCTGAACGACACCTACTTTATATATATATATATATTGCACCGTTGACTTTTGCTTCTTGACTGATATTGTTCGAGGTCTTTTTGCTTTTGGAGAAGTGGTATTTCACTTATTCTATATTTTCCTTGTCTAATCATGAAGGGAAGTTGTGACACTGACACTCAAGCACAAACGTCTTCAAATATAGAACTCTGCGTGTATAAATTCCCCTGACGGAGTTGACTATCGACATTTGAAGCACAACAGTTAACGCGCTTTTATATATTGCAGGACTGCTGATTTCACTTTCCAGATTGGACCCATCCTTGTAATAGATGAGCCTTTCACCGTAACTTTCCTCCAACATTTCAATTTTCAGTAAGATCTTAAATCTCTAAATTTACCTTATCAAAATCTAGTTTGTTTTTTTTTTTGTCTAGATTGATAATGGATTACTGACTCCAACCATGAAAATAAGAAGGGACAAAGTGGTTGAGCGATACAGGGAGCAGATTGAGAAGCTGTACAATTAGAGTAAGTTTACTAACTCTCTGAATGCTGAAAGGACATAAAGCACTTGAAATTTGAGCATCTGAATGAGGTTTATCCATTCTGCTGAATTTATAAGTCTGTAGTAACCAATAACGACCGCTCAACCGTATCGGTCCGTGTGTAATATTATCAATTGGCACTCTCCTGCATGTACAATTGCACATGTTCATGAGCTTGCAAATAATGTGTGTATGAATGATCTTACATGCGCCAATAAAGTGATTGTTTATCTCAAGTAAATAGCAAATCTGCAAAGTTCACAAAATCAAAATTTAGGCAAGCAGAAAGCTGCTATTTTAAAATTGTTTTTAGTATGTCTGTTACTAATCTTGTCTCGTTGGTTAAAAGCTATAATTGTTAAGTGTTCTCTGTAGAACTTGATGGTGTTCAACACGAATTTTTGTAAAAATCTGTTGTGGACTGTCATCCGAGTAGTAAGGGGGCGTTTAGTTGGTGGGTTTAAGAATGAGAGAATGGAATGATAGTAAATAATAGTGTTTGGATTATAGGTTTGGGAATGAGAATTTGGGAATGATTTTCAAATATATGGGAATCACCAAACC
>JBAMIB010000070.1:4424004-4435656 GCA_037177415.1 Kaempferia rotunda | reverse complement strand
CTTTCATTTGGTAGCTTCATCTAATCCTACTTGAAGTGCATATACGCTAATTATGTTCATAGTTTTTTTGCCACTATTATCTTAAGGGGTATAATTCTATCATCTTTTCTAACTACTCCTACAATTTCATCCTTTAACAAACTATCTACAACAATACTCATTCGATTTCTTATTTTACTCTTTCATATGTACCATAACTTAAAATCTGAGTTTTCTATCATTTTTGCCTTCTCTCCTATCCATTTTGTCTCTTACACATACAAAATACTAATTTTTCTCATAATTATTGGATTTACTACCTCTATTAATTTACCAGTGAGAGTTCTTATATTCCATGTTCCAAATATTAAACTATTAGTTTTCTTATAATCTTTGTTTTTATCCGCCTATAATATGCAAATTCTTGCCTATTTAACACTACACCCAAGTTCTCATGGAGATGTAACGATCCTTGTTGATATCATACAGTCGGACCTTGCAATGTAAACTCTTACATATTTATCACTACACTCGAGTTCAGTAGATGTAGGGTCCTTGTCGAGATGCTATACATGTTCCTTTCGGGAAACAACATAACATTAACACAATAGTTTAATGCATTCATTCATTGAATATTTGTCATAGTTTTAACGTTGGCTGACAACCTAACACAACCCTCCTTTATCCGGGCTTGGGACAACCATAACTAGTTTATCATGGGTAGTGTTAAAATTACCAGTTTAATAAACAAAATAATTTTTAAAAAGAGAAAATGTGATTATACCAAGATAATGTAAGTTTCGTCGATGTTAAAGACTTAAAGTTGCCATGAGGTTCGTCTTGGCTTTAGTTGAGGAGATCCCTTCCTCAAACAACCTTTCTACAATAACAACAATGTTTTTTTAGAAAGGACTGAAATATAAATGCTAAAACTCTTTGGAACAAAGTGCAAAATATAAAAATGAGGTTAAGTGATGACCAACTCAGGCAAAGGTTTGCAGGGAGCGCTGATTTTGGTTGAGGGCATAGTGATTGCATTACACCAAGTAGGTAGTTTAGCAACTCTGGATGGGGTGTTTTGTTGTATAGTATAGGGTTGAAAAAGGGGGGTTGGGTTCTAGAAAATAGAAGTATTAGATTTGTGTGAATACGTTGGATATGCAGTTCGTAGGGGGTTGATGAATGAAGTGATCATTGGATCTGTTGACTAGGTGGTAACAAGCTGCTTATCGTGCTAGCTATTGCTTATAAGCACACATTTCACTTCTCCCGTGAAGCTTCATTGCTCCAAGTGATGAGAAAACAAGCTGGATGAAGTCACAGGAAGCAGCTAGAGAGGATGGCTGGGATGAATGGTGAATGTGCAAGATGGGTAGTGTTGGCATTGTCATTGCTGGAGCAAGCAAATGATAGTAGCAGGAAGTGGTACCCACTCTGGCTATAGGCATGTGAACAACAATGGGATTTGATGAAGGGAGGAGGCTTCAAGTAGGGATGGCTCATGAACAAGATCTAAAGGTAACACGAAGGTGAGAGGATCCTTCAAGTAGTGATGACTCAGAACACAATTTGGAGGCAGCGACGAAGGCAAGGTTAGCAAATCGTCCAAGGGAAGGCGACACATTTTTGTTGTTGACTATCGTTGTAGCAATAGATTCTTTTTTTAGCATAGTAAGTTTTTTTTTCTAGTGGGCATGAATTAAATTTTTTTTTTCTTTTTTCTTCTAATGTGCTCTCTTTTCTCCCCTACAAATGGAAGTGCCTTTTGGCGATTGAAGGAGAGCAATCGTGTTTGAGCAAGCTTGAGGATAATGGATAATAGAGGTGGTAACTAGTAGTGAGATCAAACCACCACGTTTTGACTCTAAAACCAATTGACGCATAACCAAAATTGAATCTTTGAATCACCTAGAAACTAGGACCAAATTGATGAAGTGAAGAGATATTATCTTACGAAGAGAAAATAACCTCACACAAAGATTGAAAAGTGGAACATATCATTAATCAAAAGTTGAATATTATATAAATACAACCTTTATAGACTTGATCCATTTCAATGAAATTGGAAATAAATGCAGAAAATATAACATGTTAAACTCTAATTGGGATTATAATTTTTTTTATTATCCTATAAATAGAAAATGTCAATTCCACTTAGTGAGATAAAGTCTTGATTGTTGTTGTATCCTATAAATAGAAAATATGCTATAAATTTTCAACTGATAAATTAAATCTAGAATTTATTGTAGACTCACTAATCTTGAATAATTCTTGTGCATTATTTGTTTTCCTCTTTGCATTATTACATTTGAGACACAAAATGCTTCCTTGAAAGAGCTATAGAGGAATCATGCCCAAAGTTTTTCCATTAGACAGGAGGTGGACATGGAAGTGACTTAGTTGTGGTTTTGGAGGCCTTGATAGATAATAGGGTTGGTCAAATTGTCTTAGTCAATGGTGGGTTAGCAGTGAGCTAGGATGAACTACACTTGGTGATTAAAGAAGAGGAAGTAGTTGGTTGGATCCTACAGGACCTGTAACCCCCAACATGGAAACCTCAATTTGTTCGTATCTTTGTCCCAGAAGGGAAAGGACTCATACCTTAACATATGCTAGAGAAGGACATAATGCTCATAGTTGTGGCACAAGATGAATGGGAGGACGTAAGATATCCATGATGGTGGCCCAACATGTTGACAATATGGTGGTGGACGAGATCTACTTGAGTGAAATTAACAGGAGATGAAGTTTATCACAAGCAAGGAACTATTAAGGATAGGGATATTGTTGAGGGCAACCATGTTGGCGCTGAAGATTCCTATCTCATTGAGAGTGTCCGTGTTGGGTTAACTAAATTTCTTGCTTATTTGATTTCCTGCTCGAACATACTCAAAAAATATGGTTGAAAATTGTAGCAAAAAATGATGATAACTCATGAAAGAAGCCCCTAGCCAGGCACTTTAACCAGCATGCTTAATCTAACATTGGACCTGAATTCACATTCACTATTTAATGCCCACACTCATTTTCTTTATATCTGTTCAAATTTTTTTTTTTGTTTTTTTTGTTTCACTTTTAAATCCAATTTAATCTTCAATAGTCATAGTTGTGATGATGATAATCTTGCAGGAATGAATACAGGTATTCAAGATGCACATAATTTAGCATGGAAAATTAGCTTAATATTAAATTCCATTGCTTCATCTTTTATCATGCAAACTTATGAAACAGAGCGAAGGCCGGTAAATCTTCTTTTTATCTTATTTGTGTGCTTTTCAGACTTCTGTTGATCTATTACGGAAAGGTATTTGATATCAAAATTTGACTGTTTCAGATTGCCATTTCTAATACAGTATTGAGTGTTCAGAACCTAAAGGCAGCAATGTCTGTTCCGTCTGCTCTTGGCCTTGATCCTACTGTTGCAAATTCAGGTAATAATTTTCCATGTTGCCTTGTTCATAATGCATCTATTTTTCCATTATTTTATTACTATCACTTACTTTTGGCAGTGCATCAAATAATAAACAGCAGTGTTTTTTCTATTCTACCTCAAAGCCTGCAAAAGTTTGCCTTGGAGGGAATTTTTTCTATAGGACGCGCTCAAGTTTCAGAATTTATTTTGAATGACAACAACCCGATTGGATCATTGCGACTAGCTAGACTTAAGAAAATATTTGATGAGGGACAAAGCCTTCAACTTCAGTTTCCTTTGGAGGATCTTGGTTTTTGGTGAGTGGTACTTGTGCTAATATGTTGGGTTTTCATTGATATTTCATTGGATCATTAGGGCATTGCAAATTACCTCTGTGGTTTTATGTTTGTTGTCCATGGGAAATTTCACCTCATCTGCTGTTATAAAAAGAGTATTATGTAGGAAGCAGAATTTTCCCTCTACATGTAGTTCACTTGTGCTGATGTGAAAGAATTTGGGTTCCTGGATACTTTTTTTACTTTGGGTTGGTTTACAAATATGAGATTAACCATTTTCATCTGTCAGTGTGTGTTCGTTGCACTTATGTGTTTATTTTATTTTATTTTATTTTTCCTCACTGTTATTACTATTATCATCTGCATATGTTATAGTTATCAAAAAGGAGCTCTCATCACTGAGGGTGGTGAAGATATGCTGGAGTCAGTAGCATCTGGTTCCTCTAATCGAGGTTGTAGGGCTTATTTCCCTTCTGCTAAACCAGGGCGTCGCTTGCCTCATATGCCAATCGATGCTCTGAATGGATCTTCCACTAAGGTTAGTCTGTCCTACGTTTGCCTTTGGTGATGGCTTTGTTTTAGTTTCTCACGTTACCTGCATACGTTAACAGGATGCCTTCTCGACATTGGATTTAATATCTGGAGTTGAATTCATACTCATTATAGCTCCAGTTCAAAGTTCATATACACTCGCACGTTCTTCCATTAAGGTGGCTGAAGAATTTAAATTGCCACTTAAAGTATGTATCATCTGGCCTAAAGGTTCATCCATCCAGAATGTGAACAGCAGTGAGGTTGTATTAGAGCCCTGGAAGAATTTCGTTGATGTTCAGGAGGCTACTAGATCTTCAAAATCATGGTGGGAGTTGTGTCAAATGTCATCCAATGGAGTCATTTTAGTAAGACCAGATGAACACATTGCATGGAAAGCAGAATCTAACAGCATGAACGATAGCTATCTGGAGCTGAAAAGAGTGTTTTCTCAGATACTACAACCCGATGAAGTCGACACTTGAAGAAATCCTTGAGACACTAGGGTGCTGTTGCATCATGGGAGCTCCATCCATCACATTTCTTGCTTTTTCTGATGCTTTGCCCATCCGTTAAGTGTTGTGGATAATGCTCAAACTCTACAATTGGTTTAAATTAGTCTGGTTTAAAGCCTATGCACCTCGATGTTTCTTCACTACTCGGCTAATGTTCGGTGGCTAAAGTTCCCACACCAGCCAGGATTGGTAGTTGGAGCGTCTCCACAGTAAAATGTTTGTGGAATGTCCAAGGGGCTCATTAATTTATTGAATGCTAGGAATGTTTTGTGATTTGGTTATGTAACTCTGGCTGATAAAGCAATCTCTCTCATTTTTCGGTGCCTATGCATCATATATTGATAAAGGGTCAGATATATTTATGCCAAGCAAGATAGAATACAACAGTTTTATCATCATTCCTTGGAAGAAAGCAAAAATGCTTCTGTTTGATTTTTCTGATACAAAGATGAATGATGTACTCGATACAAGTGTGTTAGTGAAGAGATAATGCCACGGTAGAGATCTTTCTGGCTGTGGGTCTGTGATTCTAGTCATTGTTTTCTGATTCTCTGGAATTCTGATCTGTGAAGGTTGCTGAAATGGAGTTCCAAGCAGACGTTGTCATTGGCAAATCCAGAAGCGTGAATGGTTCCTTCATCCAATATTCAATGTTTGTAGTTGGGTTTCGAACCATGAATACTTAGAAAATTGCTTGAGCACCTTGCTGTTGTATAGATGGCTCGGAGCTTATAGAGTCAATTTGAACTTATCTAATGAGCAAAACCATAAGTAAATTATTGAAGTGGAGTATTCTGCTATTTGTGATACTCAAATAGTATCAATGAGTTTCTATGGGCAGCTTGATACTTTCCCTTCGTCAAATACTAACCGCAAAGGCCTTAGAGATTGGAAATCTTTCCTGGTTTTGGATGGGATTGGTAAGACTCATTTTGAACTTATCTAGCTTCTCTTTTTTCCATTGATATTTTGAAATTGCCCTAGATATATCATTGGCTAAAAGTCGAAAGGGGACCTTTTTTCCTTTAATTTATTGTATAAATTATCAAATATGACAACCTAAATTCCTTTAAATTGATATGTTATTTCACTAATAGTTCCACTTAATGCATCTTTCTGTTGTCAATAAACTTTTCCTTTTTCTATAAGTATTTTTTTATTCATTTTTGAATCTCATTTAGTTAATTATCTTATATTTCTTTTTTAAAATATTGTGTAAACTTAAATTGAACAAAATTTAAAGGTAAGGCATAAAAAATTTGATTGTAAATTTAGAATAATTTAAAATTATATATTAGTTTTGTGTTATATAAATGTGTATTGGTTAAAATTAAAAAGAAATGGATATAACAATTTTATAATTTTAAAAGAATGCATAAAGAGTGTTTGTTTGTGAATTTAGAATAGAATGTGATGGATGGAGCTCCCATAAAAGAGTGTTAGTTAATGACATATAGAATGTTTTTTTTTATGAATTTAGAATAATATATCATAATTTTACCTAAAACTAATACATGAACCTAAACTAATCAAAAGTGAAATATTAAGACATATATAATATAGGGTTTAGGAATTCATGAGTGTTTATGATGTTAAAAAATTTAGGATCATGAAGCGATTTTATTTAAAATTGTTATATAAATTAAATATGTTCAAAAAAATTAAAAAATATGTTTCATAGGATTTCGAAACTTATAGGAGTGTTGGTTTGTAAACTTACAATAGTGTGAGACCATATAATAGTTGTATCTAAAATTTTTATATGAACCTAAAATGTTAAAAAAATTGAAAGAAAAAAAAAATTGCATATACAACTTCATAGAGTCAAGGGAATATCTTCTATATTTATTTATAAAGCTAAAAGAATTTAAGACCATGTAATAGTTGTATCTAAAATTAATATATGAACTTTATATATATATATATATATATATAATTACCCTTTACACCATTCCATGCACACCCGTGGGCGACCCTCACATGCAAAAAGCCCCGGGCGTCCGGGCCTATGAGTGTAGTCCGCGCGGGTGTGCTGGCAAGAATGTGCATGCTAAAAATTTTCTCATATATGTATTATACCGGATATAGTTCTTGTCGTCCATTTTTATTTAGCTGAGATTTTTGTAGAGATCAGTTGACACTGAAAATACAATCATCTAATTGTAAATGATTAGTTTTTTATATGAGATATTATATGGTGAACAAACAGAAAAAATATATTTTAGAGGTTCAGGTTTTTATTAATAGTGTTTTTTGTTTTTCACAACTTGGTATTGAAATTTTTAAAACCTGGAAGATGTAGAGTAGTTCCAAACGGTAACGCAGTGGTGCTGAATATTATATTCCAACATCAATGTGGTGCTAAACTCTCTCTTGTGGTGCTAGAATATAAATTCCAACGCCAAGGTGTTGAACTTTCTTTTGTGATGTTGATGATTTAAATTCAGCATCATATTAGTTCTGTGTCAATTATCACATAACCATAACTTTATTTATGAAGCTTAGGATCAAGGTTGTACACTATATCTACCTTCTCCATGCTCATCTATTTCATTCTGTGTCAAATTTTTAGAAATCTAAATTCCCTAACTCCATCATTCGGTTAAAACCTATTGATGGCTTTAGCAAGTCAAACTCATTCCAAGTTTTGTAAGTTTCTTTAATGCTTCTTAGTCTCAATGTGTCCTCATTTATCATCTCGAAGCATTCTTAGCATTGATCAAAAGGCTTTTAAACTTTCATAACACTGTGCTCCTGTTATTCGAAACCATAATGTCTGTATCAGTTGGCATGCAATCATAACTTCGCTTGCAAGTCTCAGAACTAGGATTACACACCAAATATACTTTCTACACACTCACCTCTTCCATTTCATAACAAAATTTTAAAAATCCAAATACCCTAGATCTGTTAATAGATTTTAATCAAAACTCATTGGTGGACCTAGAGAGCTATGATCGGACCCATTCCAAGTGATTTTGGTTTATGAAGTACCCCGGAGTCTATATGTGCCTAGAGATATTAACTTAAAGTCATAAACAACAGTGATCAGAAAGTTTCAAAGTTATAGACTTTAAGGGAATTGACGCGTAAACATAACATATTATATGGATATTAGAACTAGTCATTGACACCATAAATACGTTCTACATACTCATCTCTTCCATTATATGTCAACTTTTTAAAAATTCAAATCCCCTAGATCCATCAATAATTTTTTATCAAAATCTATTGATGGACTTAACCAGTCAGATTTGACTCATTCCAACTTCTGTAGGTTTATTAGATACACCGGAGTCAAAATGCACCCCGCTTTACTTTTTTTAAGGTCTTCCTAGCAGTGGCTAAAAGGTTTTGAAACTTTTAGAATTCAATGGCCATGTTCTGAAAGTTTCAAAACCTTTTGAGCACTGCTAGGAATACTTTAAGAAGATAATTGAGGGCACATTTGGACTTTTGGGCATTGCATAAATCTACCAGAATTAGAATAGGTGAATTATGGGATGGATAAGTCCATCAATGAGTTTTGATCGAAACCTATTAATGAACTTAGGGGATTTGGATTTATGAAAAGTTAACATGTAATGAAAGAGATGAAAGGTATTTATGGTGTACATGCTTGGTTTTGACATTCGGATATGTTATGTATATGTGTTAATTCCCTTGAAGTCTGAAATTTCAAAAAAATTTCTGATCAATGTTGTTAATTTACAGCTTCAAGTTGATATATCTAGGAATTTTTAGATTCCGGGGCACTTCAAAAACTTGTATCACTTGAAATGAGTCTGATCATAGCTCTCTAGGTACATCAATGGTTTTTAACCGACACTCATTGATGGATCTAGGGGACATGAATTTCTTAAATTTTGACATGTATTGGAAAATATGAGTGTGCATAAGATATTTATAGTGTCTAAGCATAGTTCTGACATCCCGAAGATATGTTATATGTGCCCATTTCCTTAAAATATGAATCTTTTTTAAAAAAAATTATCATTGTTGTTCATGGCTTCAGGCCGATATATGTGGCACATATAAACTCTAAGGCACTTCATAAACCTATTACTTGGAATGGGTCAGATCAGAGCTTTCTGGGTTCATTAATAGGTTTCCATCAAAACCGATTAATGGATCTAGAAGACTTAGGGGCTGCTTGCTTTGTGTATTTTCCATTTTTATTTTCTGGAAAACGCGCATTTTCTAGAAAATAGTGTTTGATTTGTATTTTCCATCTCTGTTTTCTAAAAAAAGACATAGCATTTTCTGGAAAAATAGAGAATGCCAAAAAGTCATTTTCTATTTTTTTAGAAAATGCGCATTTTCCAAAAAAAATAAAAATAGAAAACATGCAAACTAAATGTCCCCTTAGATTTCTGAAACTTTGACATGTAATGAAAGTAGTAATAAGTATGTAGAAAATATTTATGGTATTCATGTCTGATCCTTAGACCCGTAAGAGAATTTATGATTGTGTGACAACTAACGTAGACACATTGTGGTGTTGGTTTCGTAAGATCAGCATCACTATGGTGCTGGTCTCTTGAAACCAACATCACATTGTTATGTTTTTCTCACACAGGGTGGTGTTGGTTTATAAAGATCAACACCGCTATAATGCTATTCTTAGGAGGATAGGACCACTGAGTTTTGAAAGTTTCAAAGCCTTTTGAACACTATTGGGAATCTTTTGAGATGATAACTAAGGTTACATTGGATTCCTAGGAATTGGATAAACCTACCGAAGTTGGAATGAGTGAATTATAAGCTAGCTAAGTCCATTAATAGGTTTTGACCAAAATTCATTGATGGACCTAGAGCAATCGGAAATCTCGAATTTGGACATGTATTGGAAGCGGGTAGTGTAAAGAAGGTAGAGATGTTGTGCAACCATGGTTCTGAGTCTCCTACAAAAACCTATGGGTATGCGCCAATTGACACATAATATGGTGATGGTGTGGGAAGATCATCACCATTGTGGTGTTATTATTTGAATACCAATACCACAGTGTTCTGTTCTCACAGCCGGTGGTGATGGATTCTAAATACCAGCATCACTATCCCAATAGACATTGTGTATTTTGTTTGGCTTGACAATAAAGTAATTTTTGTGATAATTCAGTATAAATTTAACATTTCATAATAACATGTTCGATACTCGATTAACAACATTAATAACATAAACATAATACAATTATTCAATATGGTTATTAAGATTGTTATAAATATAGTATACAAATCCTATAGGATTGATGTAACCATAGCTCTTTTGTATCTTACAATTCCAGATATACAAGTAATATAATGACACAATGTTAGCTTTCAATCCCTACCTAAGTGTTCTTGTTATAATAAGATGGATAATTAAATTGAAATTATTGAAAATTTATCCCTCAAAATTGATATTGGTACATCAGTTCTATTTTTTTGTTCATGTATACTTGTTTAAGTTCATCTTCAGATCATATAACAAACATCTATATATTGTATCACAAACAAACCACAATCATTACTGGAAATAACATGAGAAATTTAGTATTTAAAATTAAATATAAAATTGCATATCATCTTGTTTCACTTTTACTTACCGAACTTTTTGCTGTGAACTCAATCAAGTGTGACAGATACTCATTTGTCAATGGGATGGTGATATTCAAAATAAGAATGAATGGCAGTAAGTCACTTACGAGGTTCTTTTAATTCAGATACATAAAAGAATGAAATGTAAAAAACTAACATAAATTTTAATTTATATTGCAATAATAACATAAACATAAATATTGTATGATCAACACTGCTTCAAAATCTGATGCTAATCTACCATTATATATGCAAGAAAGTTGTAATGATTAAAAGTCATTGTCTTTGTGTCGATAGACAACAAATGAAAGTGTATACTATCATTGCTAATATGTATAAAAATATACTTAACTCCTCCTCCTTTTATATTGGTTTTTATGATATGTGTCGTGGCACACTCTTATAAACATTTCAATATTGCCTAAAATTGATTAAAGAGATACATAAATAACTAATTAATAAAATATATTTAATTATTATATATTATCAGATTTAAATTCCTTATAGTGAAGTCAGTTGAATAATATACAAACTTGTTATATGACCAACCAGACTAGAAGACCCCCGAAATAAAATTGAGCAATAAATATCAATTAACTCCCCTATTATAAAATATTATCATTTACATAAGAGAAGAAGGAAGTCATAGTTAAACAAAAAGGTACTTCCTCCCAAACATGTAATCTAGTAAGTTTGAAAAAAAAATCATTTACATTCAATCAGGTCAATAAATATTATAACCTGTGATATTTTCAACTTGGCAAGTAATTAAATTAAATGTATCACAAGGTGTTGAAATTAGCATACCTTATTTTTTCCAATGCATTTAACAAGTAGCTCACATCTTCATCTTGTTTTTCCTTCTTCAGCGTTTTAAATTATTTCTTCAAATACTACCATAAACAAACTCATTTTTATTTTATAAGGGAAATCAAAGAACTAAAACTATTTAATGTGGATATACAAACTTACTGCTATGGCTTGCAATCTCATTTTGTTAATTTCGATACTTCTTTCAGCCTCCTTCTTGACCTCTTCGTCAGAAGTTCCTTCTGGAATTAAGATAAACTCTGCATTCTCTTCCCTGTCATTTAAAATAATTTTATCTTTTCTCCGGTCAAGACTAGCTATAGATAATGTGATATTCTCCGAAGACTTGTTGATTTCTGTCTTGCTTCTCTTCTTTAGAGATAACAGCTTATACCATGCAGGACCATCAATAGGAGTATCCCTGTAATCATACCGACTTCTATCACAACCTCTCCAAGTCCTTGTTCTAGAAGTAACTGTTAGGACCAAGTCGCCCCGGCTAGAGTGGTCGTCTTCCCTACAAGTTAGTACA
>JBAMIB010000070.1:4409566-4420244 GCA_037177415.1 Kaempferia rotunda | reverse complement strand
AAGACCAGTCGACAGATGTGTTCATCATTCGATTGGTGATCAGAGTTTTGGGAATCAACCTCAACTCTAAATATAAACTTTAGAACTTGGAGAAAACAAAAACTCTGATCATATACATGTAATACATCTCCAAGTGATTTCAAAAGCTGAAAAGACTCTCCTTCTCTCTTCTTCCTAAGCTAACTTTCATCTTGTAAGAAGAAGAGAGGATTTCTTATGGTGAAGGTTTCTCCAACAAGAAGAAGGTGATAGTCGAAGTTTGCTAGAGATTGATCCACTAACGGATTGTGGGATCATCCACCGCACGGATATGTCATGGAGTAGAAGTTCTTATCTATGAACCACATTACATCTTGGAGTTAGAGTTTGTGTTTTGTATTTCATCCTATCTTTCAATTTTTCTTTGCTTCAGCTAACAAAGTCATAAGAAGAAATCGAAGAAAGGCTACTGACATCAATTTTTGCTTTGTTTTACTTTACTTTGCTTCTGCTAACATTTTGATGTTGCTTACAATTGTGCAAAGAGATATACAAATAACCAATTAATATAATATATTCAATCATTATATATCATCAGATAATTTAAATTTCTTACAACGAAACCAGTTGAACAATATAGAAAATTATTATATGATCTACCAGACGAGAAGGTCCCCCTAAACAGAATCAAATAATAGGTATCAATTAACTCTCTAAATGAAGTCATAGTTAAATAAAAAAGTGTTTCCTTTGAAACAAATTCTGTAATAGGCTTACAAAGAAAATCAATTACTTTCACTAAGATGAATAAATATCAGAACTTGTTAATTATTAAATTTGTAATAAAATTAAATTAACTATCTAATAAGTGGTTAAAACTATCATACTTTAATTTTTCCAATGCATTTAACAAGTAAGCCACTTTTTCATTTTTTTTTTTGGGAATCTTAAATTGTTTCTTGACATACTACCATAAAAAAAACACATGTAATTAATGATTGAAACCAAACTATTCAAACTAATTGATGTGTAAATACAGACTTATGACAATGACTTCCAATCTTATTTTGTTAAGTTTGGCAAAACTTGTTACCTCCTTCTCAACCTCTTCTTTATAATTGCCTTCAGGAATTTATATAAATATCTCTCTCTTCTTGCATATCATCCATATTAAATTTTTCCCCTGTCCACTACAACTTTTGCTCCTTGTCTTGTGATGTTCTTAGAAGGGTTACAGATTTGTATCTTGCTCCTCTTTTTATAAGGTAAAAGCTTGTGCCACATAGGACAGTCAATAGGTGTATCCATGTAATCATAGCAAGTTTGATCACGTCCTCTCCTAGTCCTAGTTATAAGAGTAATTGGTTCAGGATGGGGATCCACTATAGGGTTGTTTGATTCAAACTGGATGCCTTGATTTCTATTATTTTAAATAATTATTTCACTCTTTCATTTAATTGTATATTCTTCAGTTGTTAGCTCCTTGATTCAATTTTGATGAATAATATAGTTAGGATATTCACTATCACTTAGGCATCTGACTTTTATAGCATGTAATGGTGATGTCTCTAATGGATATGGAGTATCATCAAAGTAATGGAGATTCACAACTAATCTATTTTCAGAAGGGGTAAGGGCTAGTTGAATTAGAAAACAAAAATATTTTCCTATTCATGTGAGATTTGGGGTCCAACAAAGCCCTTACTTTATTAATATGTGAAAAAGTAGCTAGGCATCCACTTATTTATTCATGCTCCTTCGCTATAAGATTTTTGAATTACAACATACTCTAAAAACCATGTCTACTTCATAATACGAAGTATTACATACATATTAATGGCCATATAAAAAAAATCAAGTTTACCATAAAATAGAAACTTACAACTAAAAGACCATTAAATCTCTTTAGGTAAGGAAGGTGATCATTTGATATGTCTTAATTAATGAAAAAAAAATGATTAACCATAAGTCTTAATTAATGAGAAAAGGCCCCTGGTGGTAAATAATTGGGAAGTAATAAATTGATGGATGACTTCAATCTAATTTAATCTATCTATATTGTCAAAATTATCTACACGACTTATAAGAACCTTATATGTATTAGAAGAAAATAACACACACACATATATAATGTATAATTTACAAACTACTAAAATATTATCATCTACTTCAACTCTATGGAAATATATTTTAAGCAACTCCTTAATTTTTGATCTAGTAGGTTCTTTTTTATTAGAGAAGAGGGCAAGAAAAATGTCACTCGATATATTAGTTGAGTTCATAGGAATAGAAACATCTCTGTCTACAATACCAAGTAACAATGACAGATCTCTTCTAGTGAAAGCAACTGGGATACCTAAACATCTAAAATGAATAGTTTTCTAATATGAGATATTATGTGCTGACCAAACTTAAAAAATATGAGGGTTCTCTACTTTCAAACCTGGAAGATGTACCTGAAAATCTAAATATTTGAGATTTTGAATTTTAACTTTGAAACATATTCACCAATATATCATAAATTTATTGAATATCTTGTATGCCTCAAAAATAACAAAATGGGACTATTTATTGATTGTTTCGTGTCGATCATGTGAATGAGCAAAACCATGATACTTTTCTTTCATCGTTGGAGTGCTAAAAAACCATTTAAGTGACCTAAAATACTAATCCATTGGAGTTTTTGGCCAACATCAACCGATGTCTATAATTTTTAAAAATATAAATTATTAACAAGAAAAAAAATAAATTTATAATAGTTGAGATGCCCAAACGGTGTTTATACATTTATACATTGATAAACCATTATGTCTCGTGACCTCTTTTATCTTTAGCAATATGGTGGTACTAGTTTTCAGAAATATAACCATATTGGTCTGACTTCTCTGTTTTTTAAAATTATGTGGTATTGATTTTTGAACATCAACACTACAGTGGTATTGAAACAAAGTACCACTTTGTTTTGAATGTATACTTGAGAGAATTGCTCGTCAAGGTCATGTTGTTCTTCAAATCCAGAACCACCCTAGTGCAGTTATTGAGTTACAATGCCACAGTGTTGCTAGTTTTTTAAATCCAATAAATTTGGATCAAAACTCATTAATGGATTTACAAACTCTAAATCCTAAACCCAATACAAAATCAATTAATGCAAGTTAATGTGTGAAAGACAATCCCTAAACATGTGCAAGAGATGGGGACTACATTAGAAACTGGATATATATCTTTGGAGTGGTTGAATCACCTTCATGCGTGATTCTAAAACAAGAGTATAGTTTACAATATATATGAGAGGAGGGAGATAACCAACGTTGGCGTAACCCTAAACTAGTTCGAATGGGAGAGGAAAAGGTTATTAGTAGGCCATGAGTTGAGAGGGGAACAAAATGACCTATGTGTAGGGTTTTGACTTCTAAGATTTTTGACAGTCCAGATCATTTGGACTCCTTTAGTTGGTCCCCTCTTGGTCCAAATCAGTAGGGTCTTTGGATCAGATTATGATCCAGATATTGGTTTCTCCTTGATATGATCCAATGACTCATGATTTGGAACTAGGAGGGAACCAAGAATTCGGGACCATAGGATCTACTCTGGATTTTCGGTGACATGAGAGAGAGGTTGCTTTCGGCGAGTTGAGATAGAAGATATTTGTTTTCCTCTAACAGAGAGAAAAGATATTTAATT
Organism: Kaempferia rotunda; assembly: GCA_037177415.1. Taxonomy (NCBI): domain Eukaryota; kingdom Viridiplantae; phylum Streptophyta; class Magnoliopsida; order Zingiberales; family Zingiberaceae; genus Kaempferia; species Kaempferia rotunda. The sequence goes on along the minus strand of JBAMIB010000070.1, from coordinate 4,416,581 downwards.
TGATAATTCCCCGAGCAAAAAGGAATGTCAAGGTTATGTGCATCTAAACCAAATAAATGTGGCTCGGGTGCTTTGGAAAAAGAGAATGAGGTAAGTTGTTGGTGAGAGGGGTAAAATGAGAATGAGGTGTGCCCTTTGGGCAATATAAAACTTAGGTGTGTCTTTCGTAAATTTGGCAACTTTAGGTGCACCTTTTAAGAAATTACCAATACTTGTTTGTAAATCTAAAATAGTTTAAAATCATGTAACACTTGTATCTAAAATTGGTACATTCATATGGGATCAAAGAGCGTATAACAATGTTTATTTGTAACTTGAGAATATTTTTATCTAAAATATGGACTTAACATATTCAAAATTAAAAAGAATATATAAATGAGTACTCTTTATTCATTGTTTGTTTCTAATGTAGAACTCTAAAAGATTCATGGTATGAACTAGGAATCTTCATAGATGACAAGGAGATAACAAAATCACAAAAGCCATACATAAATTTCCATAAATAAAAACAACGCATGGGAGTTTTGTTTGTTTTTTTTTATATCACAGTTGATGGTTGTTTTAGAGTTTAGATTTAAGTTAATCGTCTAAGTAATGCAGGCTAAGAAATTCCTTAAAAACTCCATTAATGCTAAAGGTCTATTTATTACAGACACTGTCCTTGGGTATTCTTACACGCCGTTGCCCATTTTTATAGTGAAAAAAAAAACCCTTTAAATTATGGCAAAATAAATATAATATTAATAAATAACGAGAAGTTTCTGTGTACCTCGTGTTTAACGTATATGTCATTGCACTGGAGAACGACTAGTGATATGCGAGAGACCATCTTTATCTTTGACTAATTTTCGTTGTATACTTTGAACGAAACCAAATGCCGTGACGATGAAGGTTTTGTTCGCATTGCCTTAAGATTGCATGTGGTTAGATCGTCACACGCATATGATAAAAGGTGATTCGCTCGTCACACTCATAGTGTATATCCAATTGACCAGGTTCAAATAATGGAGAATCACACCTCCGGCCGGCATGGTAGTGCGGCGGAAGAGTATTTTTTATTTTAATTTCTCAAGCATCAAATTTCAAATTTAATGAATTAATAAATAAATTTTTTTAATAGACGGATATTCTAAGAACGATGAACTGATAGATCATCCACTATGAGCGCTTCCGAATTAATCTTAATGACCAATGGAAAACTTTAGTAGGACTGAACCAATTACCTCATAATAAATCAATATAAATTGAATACCTAATAATAATAATAATAATAATATTTAATTAAGAATCTGAACCTTTTATTAACTAATTTTTAATTAATTTAGTGAACCTCAAAAGTAAATTACATTAATATTTTTTTTTATTTTCACACAAAATAATTTCAATATTTATTAATAATTTCAGTCGGAGATCTAAAGTTACAGACTTAGCTGTGACGTATTATTGAGAATTTTTTTTTATTAATCAATCATTGATCTATAATTCGAGACTCAATTGTCACGTATTATTGAAATTTTTTCTCATTAATCAATCATGAATATAGAGTTTGATACTCAGCTGCGACGTATAATTGGAAAGTTTTTTCATTAATATGTTTTCATACATTATGTTAAGGCATATTAGTAATTTTTTATTATTTTTATATAAAAAAATATGCACTGTCATTGTTCTTTTTAGTCTCACATTTTAGGATTGGTAACATCATGAATGGAAATATTTCTATAAATACCTTAAATCGGTGATATTAGGAAGTATATTTTTCTTGACCTTTTGGTTAAATCAATTCGAATGAACAAAATGTTCTCAAATCGATTGGTCAGTTCAACTGGTGGCTAGCCATTGATTGTTGTGTCTCAGCAATCGATTAATGGTGCCAATGATCGAATATAATTATAGTGAAACAATCGATTGATAAAGGCTAGTAATTGATTGCTAAGAGGAAATAAACCCGAACAATAACTTATAAAAGAGGTTTTTAGGCAATCAGAGGTACTAGTTCTTGGGTGTTTGTTTCAATTTCTTTTCATTTCATTTGTATCTTTGTATTTGATTGTGTTTGCTGTAGAAATAAATTGTAAGAGACTTCTCTGCCTTCGGAAGGTATTTGAGAAGAAGGATAATGGTGGTAGCCGTTAAGGCACGGTGAACCAAGTAAAATCAAGCGTGTTTGAGCAAGTAACCATGTGGTAGATTTACATAATTGAGCAAAGGTTGAATCCCGGTAAAGTCAAGAAAATACCTTTCTACATAGAGGCATGCTTGGTACCTAATTTACTCTTTCCTAATGGTGTGGAGTAGTCATGGGGTTCACCAGGGTGACATATTTCACCTTTTACAGAACTGTGTTCTTGTTTTGTTGGCATCGCTTCAAGTTTACCGCTGCACAATATCGTCAAAGTGATAAGAGCTATTTATCCCTCTAGCTCATAGGGTCCTAATAGTTGTTACACCATTGTAGAGCTATTCTAATATTGTTAGAACATTATTAGTTGTATAAAAATTTAACACATTGTAAGAGCTACATGTTGTAGAAGTTTGAATTTATCACACTTTAGCTGTTACATGTTATATGGTTGCAAAAATAAATAAATAAACTAAAAATAGAATCCGCCATCTCAGTGATCTTATACGGTCGACCCTATGATCATCTGTGAGAAGATAAATTGGGAAGCTATAGTTGACTAGTGCGGATAGGGTTTTTTTCCTTGACTTTATCGAGATTCGAACCCTAATTACTTTATGGTAGTAACTTTACTTCGCACTAGCCAATTCAATCCTATCCCACAAGCTAGTTATTACATGTTATAGTAGTTCGTGATAGCTACTATAATTAAAAATAAATATAATTAATGGTCTTGCTCCACAAAATTTTTTTATCAGACATATGAGTAAATCGAAAAAGTGACATGGAGGTCCATCATGATCACTAGCATTCTCAGATAAGAGAAATTTTTTAAATAATATATTCTGAGATACAAAATATATATTGAGATATTCATTTAATAATTTTTATAAAAAACTTTATTAATTTGACGATTGATTAATATGAAATGCTCTTTTGATTTTCACCACCCTCGGCACTGAGTTTTGACTCGGTCTGTTACACCTCGTTTGGAAATTTTTTAAGTGGTAGAATTGAATTGAATTTCATCGTGTGAATTGAATTCCATCAATAATTGAATTCAATTCCTTGATTTGGAATGAGTTGATAGAATTTATCAAAATTAAATTCAATTCTTATATTTTTACAATTTTATCCTTCGTCAATAAAACTTAACATTTTACAAACATATGGCGGAGAACTATTTTAGTCATTTTAACTTCCTGAATAAATTCTCATCATAAATACGACCTCTTTAGGTCTGATTTATTTTGAAGGGATGGGATGAAATTGAATTCTAATTCCTTATCAATTCTCTCTTGAAAAGTTATTCAAAAGATGTAATTGAATTTCAATTCTCGATGGAATTCAATTCCACACCTTTCTAAACATGGTGTTAGTATTTTCACAACCCGAACCGGTTGGCGTCTCTCCTCTTTGCTGGTTCGACTTCTTCGAGCACGAGTTTCCCGCTAACGTCGAGTCAGCGTGTCGGTTTGAGATCGGTTCTTTGGCTTCTGGTTCTGCTTTCATTTCAAATGTTGAGTCGATCGGTTGTTGAGATGTCGTCTACCTTCTTTTCCCATTTTGTCAAAACAACCGCGTCGTGTTGCACACCGAAATTACCATTTACTGAATTTAAAATTAATAAAAAAAATATGTAAAAGATTAATGCACGGTAATAATTAACTATGTCGCTAGTAATTGAATTTTTGCCAAAAAAAAAATAAAAATAAAAATTAAATGTGTCGTTAACTATTCTCCGTTTTTTATTAAAAAAACATTCTTCGAATTATTGGCCACTTTTACTAATATTATATAAATAGACAACCAAAAAATAGTGATTAGATCAGATTAAGAAGCTGGCAATCGCTGTTCTTTAATTAAGTAGCTTGGCTCCATTATAATTCCTGCATTAATATAACACTTTCACGTAATTGCAAATCATATTGTTTGTCCGCATTAGAGATTCTTAATAATTAATTGCATAAAACAAAAAAAATAGTTTTTTAAATATTTACACGATCAGTTGAGAAATAAAGTTGGGGGTGGCCCATGGACCCCACGCATCTCGAGAGTTTTCTGGGCCCCCCAACCCATCTGTTATTCTCGTAATGGGATTGGGATGGAACCGATAGGTTCCATTCTTCATACATACGCATAGGCGTTCGAGTAGAGATTCTCTAAATAAGAATCTCTATATTAGTGCATATCAGTCATTGAATCAGATCAAGAGGGATCAATATTTGAATCTTATCTCTGATTTAACGGCTGATATGTATTGATCCAGGGATGGAACAAATATTGTAATCTAAAAATTCTGGACTGCTAGTCGGTCTCACTTTTAAATTTTAAATACAGGAGTTTATAATTATACGACAATAAAAGCAAAGCTATCTTGAAGATCTAATCCAAGATGCTCAATTGTATTTATTAAAAAATACAATTAATAAGTGACAGACAGTGTCTTCATTTGTTAAGAAATCAAATAAGGTCATCATCCAAGAAAATACATCGAAACAATATATGGCTGAGAGTTTAGGAGCTTGTTGAATTATCTAAAGGTGTGAAATTTATTGATTGTAAATAGATATTTAAAATTAAATTAGATTCACATGACAATATCATAGAGTATAAAGTTCATTTTATCGCCAAAGGATTCACTCAAAAGGAGAACATTAATTGACACTTATAACTTATTATGACATAGAGTATAACACTTAATAGATGTTAAGACTGTATTTCTCAATGAAAACATTGATAAACTATATACTTGGTGCAGCTGGAGAACTTTAAGTTGGGAGATTCAAAACACCTAGTATGTAAAATAAAGAAGTCTATTTATGGTTTAAAGTAGACATCTTGTTAATAATATCGGAAGTTTGATCCGGTGGTTTCTTCATACGAATTTTAAGAGAATACAATTAACTAATGTTTGTATATCAAGTTCAGTATGAGCAAGTTTATTATACTTATTTTGTATGTATACGATAGTTTACTGATAAGCAATCATAATGATCTTCTGCTAGAAATCAAGTCATTTTAATCAAGTGAATTTGAAATGAATGATCTTGATAATGCATCCCTTGTCTTATGTATACTGATGGTTCATGATTGTTCAAGGTGCATACTTAGACTATTACAAAAGGCATATATAGAAAATGTGTTCAATCGATATGACATGTAGAATTGTACTCTTAGTGACACATCTGTGTCAAAGGGTGATAGACTTAACTTGTAGTAATGTCTGTGCCATGAACTTGAGATTAAAAAACTATAGCAATTCTCTTATGTATCACCAGTAGGGAGTTTAATATATGTATAAGTTTATATGTCTAGATCTTACGTACATTGTAAGGATATTAGACAAATATTTGAGTAACTTCGAACCATAACATTGAAAAGTTGTAAAGAGGGATATGCGATATTTGTAAAGAACTAAGGATTACATGCTCACACATCAGGGATCAAGTTATTTGTAGATCATTGGATATTCAGATTCTGATTTTGCTAGATACTTAGATAGTAGGAGGTTCACCTCAAGTTATATATTCATGTTAGCAAGAGTGAATATGTTATGAAAAAGCATCAAACAAATGTTAATAGTCACTTTTACTGTAGAGGTACAGTTTATAGTCTGCTATAAAACCTCCAACCACAAAATATGGATGTGGAACCTTATCATAAGATTATAAAGCATTGAAGGGCATTGACAAACTATTGAAAATCAACTATGATAATAAAGTTACAGAATTATATTCTAAGAATAATCATAATTTATCAAAGTCTAAATACATTTTCTGGTAGTTAAAGAAAGAGTTTAGAGTGATCAAATTATGATAGAGCATATAAAGAAAGATTCCATATTAGCAGATTTGCTCATCAAGGGCTTGTCACCCAGATGTTTCATTAGCATGTGATGAATATAAGAGTTCTTCATTTTGATGTACTCATTTAGTAGGAATTTGCATTTTGGTGTAATGCTCTATGTTAAGGTACACATATATTGTTTGACTTATCGTGCGTACCAAAGTTTTTACATGTTTATGAGGTTTTAACTCTCTGACATAAAGATACCATGATTTACTATTAGGGTTTGTCTGGTTCAAGGTTATTGTTAATAACCTTGGTTATCCATCCAAGATTATCAACAAAAACCTTATTTGGTTTAGGTAATTGATGATTTTCAAGTCATGATGCATGTTTGACACGTTAACAATTTGGGCATGCAACCCAGAATTGAAAAACCTCGGAAAAGTGGGGGTTTTTCTTATTTCTGGGGTTAAAGAATTTTCTGGACAAAATTACCCCTTAATATTTACCAATTGAGACAAAAATAACTCCACAAATCAATCAAATATTAATTTACCACTCAAGAATCTACATAATTAATATATTATATTATATTTATATTAATGGTAATATAATATATTAATATTAAAATTAATATAATATATTAATATATCTATGATATTAATATATTAATTAATAATATATTATTATTATAAGATATTAATAATATATATATATATATATTAATATTATTAAAATTAAAATTAATATCTTAATATTAATATAATATTAATAATATTAATATAATATTTATAATATTAAAATATTATTATTATTATTATTATTGATATTGATATTTTATTTTTAAAAATAATTAAATATCAATTTGTAAAAATGTATAGGGAAGGATAATATAGTAAATGTTAAATTAAGTCATACACTAAAACTTTCAAACAATATTATGTTATATTTTATTCCCCATAATCTGTTGGGATTTCTGAGCCGCAAAAACTACTTTTTGCGTTGCGAAAACCTCAGAATCCCTGCCACGGATCCGTGCGAAGAATAAAAAAAAAAAATACTTGTACATGTTTAACTACTTTATATCTATCTTAGATCTAT
>JBAMIB010000070.1:4390032-4403614 GCA_037177415.1 Kaempferia rotunda | reverse complement strand
TGATGAATGAAGATTTGGGAAGCGGCTGCCTTTTCCCAGCTAGATGCTTCCATGCAAGATCAGTGTACATAGGTTGATTTACTAAGGGTCTTTCAATCTGGATTATAGTTTAGGAAGAACAAAAGTTTGTCAGGTCCAAAATCCATATACATATATATGATAATCTGAAATGGCGAAACTACCACTGGCCTTTGAGGAAATCGCAAAGACAAGGATCTTGTGATTAAGACAAACTCATACTAACAAGGTAGTCATTAATTCTCTAAACTGCGACTTCTCAAAGGGCTAATAAGTGGAGGTTCTACAACATTTCTTACTTCATATTGTGATTGAAATCAAGGATTGTATGCAAAAAGTCAAAACAATATAATGTACTCCGATGGTGTGTTAATTTTCATCACCCAGCATCATTGTATTACTTGCAATATAAAATTCAATTTGATATGTAACTCGGAATGTTAACAAAAATTATTTTCACTTCAAATACAAATAAGGGTCCACATCAATAATTTGTAAAATCAGCACTCCAAAGTTCAAATGTCACCGTCCATAAAAAGTGAACTCAACAAACACGTTCACTGTTCCATGATCCATCCAAGGTTTGATTGACTGGGTATTAAGTTAGAAGACAAGTTTATACATTTTCTGTTGAAAAGATAGCGCCCAAGTTTCGACAATCAGCTTAGTTTGCTAGAGTCTAGACCAAGTTCTACCTTCCATGAGCAGAGCGGATCCTCTGGTCCACTTTTTGTGGTCCCTTTCCGGTCCCGATCAGGAGGACCATTGGATCAGATCAGAAGATCCATGCACTAGGACTCCCAATCTAATCCAACGGTCCTCCTAATCGGGGACCAGGAAGGACCAAAAAAATAGACCACGAGAGATCCGATGCCCCTCTTATAATATGATTTATTCCAAATACCAAGACCCTATCCCCCTTTCGTTCATGGTATCACACATGTTTCTGATTCTGTAACTGCAATCATGAATTAATCAACCATTGCTCCATTGGATGGACCTATATATTTTGCATTCAGTTGGGAAAGTTTATGTGCTCAAGTGAGGGATGAATAATAGTTTGGAGCTCTGGGTAACTGAAACTATGATAATCGAAATCCAACCAAATTTAATATTTGAGTTGGTTAAAACAAAACAATAAATAATTGATTATCATTTTGAATTACTTGCTCCAAAGAATGACAAATTCCAATTTAATTAGTATGCATTTGTACTTAGGTTATGTAAGAGAGAAAGAGAGTGTGTGTGTGTTTTGATATCTTGCACACCCAAAATTTTTTTGTACTTACTATTATAATCTAACCACAAAACCCTAAAGGCAAAAACTTATTAGGGATCTTAAAATAAATAAATAAATAATCAACGTGGATGACGTTGTAAGTGTCACCCACATTGGGCACCCAGGTATGTGCATGCACACACATAACTATTTTTAGATTTACTATCGCTTGAAACTGAAAGGAATCGAAAATTCTGTATTTTCATCATAATCTGAAACTGACCCATAACTTATAACATCCAACCACTTGCCTAAAATGCTTATACACAAGTTTATAGTATCCCTCTCATCGAAACTCAGAAAATTCCTTCATTAACCCACAACTCACCGTAAAAGGCAGCCCGGTGCATGAAGCTCCCACCAGTGCAGGGTCCTATGGAAAGGTTTATTATACACAGTCTTACTCTGCATTGCAAGATGCTATTTTCACTCTGCATTGCAAAAGACAATTTCTGCGATTCAAACTCGTGACTATCAAGTTACATGACAATAACTTTATCATTGTGTAAAGGCTCCTCTTTTAACCCACAACTCACCATGTGGGGCAAAATTGAGTGTCACGGGTTTGGTTCAATCTGATTTGACCTTTCAGTTTGAATGTGCATCCCCTATATATTGCGTTTTGCAAATGACAAATACACTAAGAATAATCAATTTGTCAATTTGGAATATCTTTGGTTGATTGAAGTGTCCAATCTAGCTTTCAAGTACAAAACAAGAAAAGTACCAAGAATTGGGCAAGAATCGATAACTAATAGTCCAGTCTGTAACTCCAACTACCAAACTGCTACAGGAGATCAATGAAATCTATGGCATGCCTTACACCTATCAGGATTGTTTGCTTAAAACCAAATAGTAGTTGTGTTCATGCATTTTATGATATTTTTTCCTGCAAGCCATGGAATGTTATCTTCAAATTAAATCCCCTCTCAACCTCCAAGCAATCGACACACACACACACACACACACCACTTCGTATTTATTTCTCTTCCACACATTCACCACATATGATGATACTGCTTGACTGCCTTCATGAAATAAAGCATTTGGTATGTGCAGGGTAAACTGATCATATTTCCCATGATTTGTCAACCACCTTTTTTCACAGACCTTGTTAAGAATTGCATAAATAGTGGCTCTAAAACTGGAAGTCAGTTGTAAGTTGTAGCCTTGTCAAATTAAAACAATGTTAAATAGACGTTAGTTTACCTTTCTTATTTTCCCTTTCTTCAAGTGATACCGAACACCAGACCAATTTATATACTGCGAAAAATGTGATCGGAATGCTGAAATGGGGTACAGGAAGTTGTCCACAACCATGGCAACAAACACCTGATCAGCAGTATAAAACAAACCCAAATTATTCATATCTTCACACTTCTGGCATTATTGATTCTAGGTATGAACACTAACCACACTTAAGATGACTAAATGAAATTGAAGAAAACTCACCAAACCCCAGTTATAAGAACCAAGTGAGACAGTTGGTGCTTCTGGAGACAGCATGTTGCACAGCTGAATTTCCACCTTAGTCAAGTTCCACATTGAAAGGAGTTCTATCACAGTAGAAATAAGCAAGCAGGTAGCAAGCAATGAGCCTGCAGAACATCAGAATCAACAATGTGAATCAGAAATTTAGTTCTACAGGCAGCAGCTTAGACTACGCCCTACTTTCAAAGGGGATAATTAGCTCACCACAAGATGAGGCAGATGCTTCAAAGACAGAACTGTTATATGGTGCTCTTAAGGCTGTCAGAAGATGTATCAGTGCCATAAAATATGGCCATGCAAATCCCCACGATAAATAACAATGTGAAGAAAACAAAGCCCGGTTCATCAACCAGTTAACCCTCGATATGTAGGATTCAAGAACAAAAGTTTGCTTCCTTAGGTAATTCCAGTATCTACATGAATATATTAGCATGAAAAAATGAAAAGAAAAAAAAAACATTGTGGAAATGTTTACTAAAATGAACCCCCAGACCTTGAGAAGCTAAGGTCACTTGCAAGAGGGTGAGGAAAGACTGCAACTGGTGGTGACCAGATAAGTCTCTTATATTGACCTACAAAAATATGTTATTATAATATATTTCACCAACTCAGACACTACATGTCCATGGTAAGAAATAACATAAGAATAACAAAAAGTAGAAACATATTATACAGTCAAAAGTGTTTGATTCTTGTTTTCTGAAAGAATAAACAAAGAAACACAATTTGGAAAGTAAAAGTCATCTTGACAAGACAGTTATAGCAAAATTTGGTTTGTGTTGTTCAATCGTTCCAACTCAATCACTTAATTGATTTTGTACCTCATCTGTGACTACACAGGGACCCACTGAAAATGATTACAAAACACAAATGGACTTCTCCAACCATTCTTATGGTTTTATACGATAACAAGAATTGAATCAATTTGGTAAACATTCAGACTTACAGATGAATTGTATTTAGTCAAGTACTCTTTTACAAAGCTTTGCCATGAGAACACCGAGATACATATTGTTTTTGAGATGTATTTCCACATAAAAACTAGAGACAATTTTCACAATTGCACATAAAAGTTTCATTGTAGACACATAATATAAAGTCCACAGTATACTGACAAGTAGTCCCAACGGGATGCACAGTTTGTGGCAACTTTGCTACAATGGGGCAAGGAATAAATTTCCGGCCAGCACATGCCCTAGGTGGAGGAAAAAAAAACCTCCCACTCTCTAGCTGCTTGGCGATCGGCTATAAGCTGATATGTGATTTACCTCCCTTTACATAACCTGAAGAAGGGCTATGAAGGGTGCCTGGGGTAATCACCTTTTGCTACACAACAGTATGACAAGTAGATTGATATAAATAAATAAATACATGAGTATATATGCATGTGACTTAAATATGAAATGTTTAATCACGTACTCTTTTACATAGATTAATCAAGTCCATAATACACTTGCAAAGTAGATTGATACAAATAAATAAATGTGTGTGACTTACATATAAATTGTATTTGATAAAGTACTCGTTTACATAGTTTTGCTATGAAAACACTGAGATGCATATTGTATCAGAGAAGTATTTCCACTTGCTTGACTGTTTAAGACTAGAGATAATCTTCACTTTTGAACACGAAATTTTCAATGCAGACACATAATAGAAAGTACAATTACAGTTACAAGCAGATTGGTATAAATAAACATGCGTGTGCATTTACAAGATTATTCCAATCCAAGATATTTAATTCCACATCACCTAGACAATTGTCATAGACCCGCCCACAGGTTGGGTCTAAACTTGACCTGGAACCGTAACTAGGTCAATGGGCTAGTTACCCGTTGATCCGGTTCGATGATAGGTTCCATAACCAACCCATCTATAAATGGACCAATTACGATTCCAGCCCAAACATAACCGTGAACCGGCAATTTGAACCGCCAACTTAGACAAGTTTTTTTTTTTTAGATCATTTGAGGTGTTATTTTTAATGGTCTAAACTATTTGATCGAATTATAAAATTATAGTTTAAAATATGGATTAGATGGTAATGAGGCTGAAACATGTATTGCCGTAGTGACAGTTTAAAACTCACGAAAGCTCAGTTTTTATTATGAGAACAGATGAAACGTCCACAAGGATCCTTAAGTTTCAAACACAAACTTATAATTATTTTATGACTTCTTTTGATTTTAGTGAAATAAATAGCAAGCCAATTTTGATAGTTTACGATGGTGGTCACATAAGACACAAAGTTATCCCATCATCTCTATCATAAAAACGAAGATTCAAGCTTAACTGGTGTCAGACATTACTATAGAACAAATATTTAGTGCCGGAGGTAGTAGTAGTATCTCGGATGAAAGATGATCTACTTTGAATTCTAACTCTTTAGAAGAGTGGGCTACTAGATGATTGGATGAGAACTACCAAAAAAAGAATGCAACTTTCAGGAAAAGAGGTAGAAAATTTTGATTTCGATGGAACTACCACTATGAAATGAGAAATGAAAGTGAGTAAACGTCACTTCCTAAGGTCATAAGAGTAAAAAGGTAAGCGAATTATATGTTTTGATTCCTCTATACCCTAAGAGGATATGTAGACAACTAAAATAAGTTTAAGTTCTTTTTAATTTTTCTAAGTTTATAAATTTTTAAAATATTTTTTAAAATATATAAATAATAACCTTAAAGCCACACAAACCATAAATTCAACCATAACAGACATTTTTTGAATCATGAACCATAACCACCTTCCAGACCTATCTATCTAAAAATTACTTGTCTCGGAGTCATGATGAGTATGAGGAGTCATGTTGAAGTTGGGATGTGATTGAATGTATATCAATATCTTTTTCCTAACAACACAACTTTTGGGATGAGTGGATAGCCAATCAAGTTTAACAAACTTTAGTATATTTACACTATTAGTAATTAACAAAGATATTATTTTCAATAATATCTCAAAGTGATTTATATTGAATATATTTGCTACGTTGATCAAGTACAAAATTTTAAAAAGAAAAACTCACGTGGACGAGACCAAGGTTCAACATCTCGAGTAGTGCTAGTATTTTGGTCTTTGATTGGGACTATACTATTTCGATATCGTGCTGACATTTGATATATGGTGTTGATGGTGAATTGAAGTGAAAGGAGAAAAGTAATGACAAAGAAAATGAAGAGGTTATATAGTTAAATTCAATGTTTGTTTTTCATTTGCAATGTTGTGATTTTGATATAATCTTATATAGAGACAAATTATAAAATAATAATAATAATAATAATAATAATAATAATAATAATAATAATAGCATTATCTCAATGTTAGTATGTCAATGGGGGTCGAGTGTTGACAAATGATACTCGTCAACATGAGTTACCCGACACAGGATTCTTGATGTCGAGTCATATTGAGTTTCGGTAATCTATCGTTTCGCCTAACATAGAATGAGATTTCAAACCATGGACCAAACCCACCATTGATGTAAATCTAAAAATTACAACAATTATAATTATAGTACAACTATTTGATAACCTTTCAATAATTTTAATACTAATAATCATACATGTTATTTATAATATCAATAGAATTTTTTATATTTATTTCTATTCTATAACTCGCCACAATAATCGAGGGACTCTATCATAATATTTTAAGTAAACCAAAGACATATAAAATCATTCTTTTTTATTAGATGAAAAAAAAATCCTTCATTTTTTTATTAGCCATATAATTGTACTTTTTTATTAAATGTATTTCTGAGTTATCTAAAACAACATAACTCAAAATAAAAATGAATTTCAATTCATGTGTTAGGATAACTTGGTATTGTATGGTATTATTTATACTATTTAGTGAGCCGATTAGTACAGAATGGTTTGGATACTGCAAATCCAATTAAAATGCACTATTGTCTTACATAAATACGATCTAATGATTATTCATGCAAAGAATAATATAAATCAACAACTTTTTTCTTCTAAATTCATCCAGCTACAGATCTCATTGGCCCCTAAACATATGAATGAAAAATGAAATTGCAATTATTGAATTTATACCTTGTTTACTTGGAAATGTGAAAAAAAAAACTAGAGAAAATTTTTCACAGTGATTTTCCCAGTTTATTTTTATCAACAAATTTAGGGGGTAGGAAAATATTATCAATCAGCGGGTGATTTTGAAGGCAAAATTTGTCTCCACCAAACTGGATAAAAAGTAGAGTATGGGAAAGATCGAAAAACTAAATTACATGAATCTCCTTCTTCCATAACAAAATTACCACATTATATACCTCTCTTCCTAGGCTTATCATCTTTCTATTTTTCTCCTCTTCTCTTCTCCTTTTCCGTCAACCACTCTGCAATTTCCTGTCATAGCCGTTCCAGTCTTACAGCATCTTCCTCCTCATCTTCATCATCAGGATGCAGGTTGAGGTCAATAGAGGAAGAGTGGAAAGGAGCCAATATTCTCTTTTTGGCCGAGAGGTATATAACGGCAGTGAAACAGGCAAATCTCTTTTTAGTAGAGAGGGATTGGAGGAACTATGGGCTATGGGAGGAGTGGGAGAGGTATTCTTGGTGGTGGGGAAGCTTGCATCTATTAGATGGTGGTAACTCCATGATTCACAGTAAAGAGAAGGAAAGACTGTGAATTGAAGTGTGGAGAGATTGAAGCAAAGGGAGAAGAAAAGGAATTTAGTTTTCATTCCTTTGTTCCGGATAGGGTATTTTAGACAATAAACACTTTAGTTTTCTTTGTTCTGGATAACAATTTAATGAATTGATCCTAGTCACCTTCCTCGATTCAGGTAAACAAGTATGACAGATAAAAGGATTACTTTCGCTTTCACCTCCTATTCCATGCCCCTAAGTTTGCTCCATCAATCCAGCATCCACTCCTCCGAGTAAGCAAAGCATTAAAAATCATTACCATATGTTTGGTTTTAATGCCCGATGACAGCCAAATTTACCATTATAAACAATTGGAATGCTGCTAAGGTTTTACAAAGCTTAGCTGTCCAAACACCGCAAGAAAGCTTCTGATTCCTCAATTCTTCCAAATTGGGTATTTTTAAGGTTTAGCATTTATTTAAACGTGGACTCTACTCTCCATTAGCTAACAAGACTTGTATGACAATTGTTTGATCCTCAGTATCTTATACCCTGAAACTATCTTTGAAGAAAGTAAATCTGAGATTAGTTTGTGCGCTTCAAAGAACAAAAAAAATCTGCATTAATTGAACAGGAACAACAAATGAAAATTATCCAGACCAAATTTCTACAGTAATCAGTATACAGTGAAGATGTATGGTAGTCAGACTCAGGTACTAGTATTCAATAAAGGTATAGATTCGAGTGTGAGTGAGACATGTCATTTTTTACAATAGGAAGTCAGCCCACAAGGACTTGATGGGAAAAAGTCCAAATTCACGATAAGGATAATGGAAACGAGCTAAAATAAACCTACGAACCAAATCTATTTGATAGTTAATCGATAACAGGTTAATAGATGATACAGTTAATATACTCATAGAACTTAAAGTTAACAGATTAACTTAATTAACATAAGTTAAAGAATTAATTTAAATAAAACATAATTAAGTTATAGCATACATAAGTTATGTCTCATATACCGTCATTCAAAGTTATATTAAAGTTACAACTTATAAGATGTATAAATTATATTTAAGTTATATGATACATAATTTATAAGTATAAACCTAATTTTAGCCAAACCCATCACCCACACCATGCTGCATGATGCGAGCCCCATTCATCTGTCTCCCTGCACAACACTTCCCTCCCTAAGTGAGGCTGACTAAGACACAAGCCTTCCCACATGGCACAAGCTGCTTGTGATGCCTAGGCAAGTTGCCAGTCAGGGCTCTCTCTCCTTGCAATGTGAGATGCCCAGAAGGAGGTATATCCTCATCCCCCTCTTCTTCTCTTACTTTCTGTTTCTTCTTCCTCGTACGAGTTTAGCTCAGACCTACTTTTCATACCCATAATCATGTCGTGCTGTGTTGGCATAGATACAAGATGGAGGAATAACTGGAGGGAGGAATAAAGATAGAACAAATGATTTAATCTGCAAAGTGGTTTGTTGTATTAAGAAGTAGCATTTAGCAGTTGCAAATTCTAACTAGATCTCGGTTTGCTTGAGAAAAGCAATCTAGTTGAAACAAACAGGTCTTTAAGTTACCAACATGACAAATAACTACTATTTTATGACGCATTCAA
The DNA here is from genome assembly GCA_037177415.1 of Kaempferia rotunda. Classification (NCBI taxonomy): domain Eukaryota; kingdom Viridiplantae; phylum Streptophyta; class Magnoliopsida; order Zingiberales; family Zingiberaceae; genus Kaempferia; species Kaempferia rotunda. Next base: position 4,394,590 of record JBAMIB010000070.1, on the reverse strand, counting down.
ATGTTTAACTTAACAAAAGTCCACTTATTTGCCATATGGTAACTTGATAGGAACAAGTATGCGTTAACTTTTTAATGGTGGGTATCTTACCCATTGTTTTCTAAAACAAACTCTGCATGATTGTTAATTATAATCAAAACACTCAAATAGGCAATAAAAACTAGCATTCTCATGCTGTGAAGATATTATAATTACGAGACACTAGCCAGTATAAGTTCATTGAATATACAATAAATGAAAATCATGCAGTAACTTCATTCACAAACTAGGACCATAAAATAAACATTTAAACAGAAAAATGTGCAACATTACCAGCAATAGCTGCAAGTGTCATGTCATCTGAGTATCCACCATCTCGAAGACCGCTAACAATTCCATACAAGTCTTTCCTAAAATCTTCAGCATGCATCTAAGAATTAAAGGCCATGTATAATACTTGCATTTTCCATGAAGATATAACTGACATAAGATGATTTCTTTACCATCATGCAGCCTCCCCATAAAAAGAAAGTTTTCCCACCAGTTGCAAATCCCATAGAGCAAGGCTGATAACATTAAACAAAAAAGAAATAAGAAAATGTAATCTTGAAATTAGCAGAAAACAGATGGATAAAGCTAAACTTCTACCAACTTTCATTAATGTTGGTGTGTTTGTGGATTGCTGTTAAAATACAATCACGTCCATAATGAAAAGAGTTAGTTTCGATGCATTTAGAGAGCAAATCAGCTTATTAACTTGATAAGAGTTCAAAACCATAAGATGATTATTCAGTAAGTGGACAATGGGAGGAAGCAGAATACAATTTGCAGGCATCTTGAAGAGTTCTCCTCGACCCAAGAACAATCAAATATACTCAGTATTCTGTGATCCTTCGAATTCCTCACCCTTCTAGTCCCCAAACTCACCCACCAAATATTTTTTTCAATTTGAATTCCTTCTAACAGTATAGATTTTACAGGAATAGTTTGTGAAAGTACCACACAAGCAACATAGTTAAAGGAGTAAAGAGTAACTAACTGATAACATGATCTAACAGTTCCTAGAGCATACTTTTGATAGTATGCATCTTGTTACTTCAAACAGACCTGAGATCTCTCATAGGTTTAGTGAAATTGTCAGTAAGATACATTTTAGTAGAGGTGCGAGGAGCCAGAATCTTCTTTGAAAGAACTGCATATAGTAGCAAATAAATTGTTGCCTTATTGCATTAGCTCTGAAATTTTAATGCCCTACTCTTATACTAGAGTATTCACATCATCAATGCAAAATGAGACATGACTTGTACTCAGCACAGTATTAGACGACCAACATTGCTATACCTGGTTTTATTTTAGAACCAATAAAGTTTTTACAAATTCACCTTGATATAATTTAGTTTTCTTATTTGTACTTGACCTAAGTTTGGATATAATAAGTTAATGATTGAGTGTAACCCAATGTTTGGTCTGAGAATGATCAAGGTTCGAATTGAGTTCAATTTGGATTGAACCAATTAGATTTGCACGAATAGCCGATCCAGGTTGAACTGGACAAGAAGATTTAACCTATTGAAATCCCTGTCTCCCTCATGAACTAACCCCCTTCCATTCCTCCTTTCGCCATGACTGATGCAAGTGTGCTCCTTTAATGCCAACCTCCGCTACCTCTAGTGCACAACCAACCCATCACTTTTGCAATATGTGGTACTTACCAGCCACCTATCTTGTATTGGTTCCAGAATGTCATTAGCCTCTTGCCTCTCTTCTCATGAAAGCAGTGAGATGAGACCCCTTGTGTTGCCGAGGTTCTCTTTTCTCCTGATTCACATCCACAGCATGTAGTGGCTTTGTGGCCCTATCACATTTCCAATGACATGCAGCAGTTAGTGGTCCGTGATCTCCCCCAGTATAAGTTGACATTCTCAGTGTCATGTTCCACAAACACAGCTTTGAATTTGTAGAGAGAAACCATTTGGTGGTGGCCGCCCTCGTGTCAGTTCAGTGCCAAACAGTGGCAGTGAATAAAAGCTTCTTTCCCTGGAGATTCCTCAGTAGAGATAGGACCCATTCTTGGGTTGTACTTGTATCTGTCATGTGGGATTCCAGCTGTGTGCTTTGATCAGCAAGGAACAATAGAGAGAGCGACTTGTCGTGTGTTGTGTTGCCTTTGACCTTTGAGTAGTTTAGTTGGACATATTCCTAATATGGCTATATGATGTATGTGGGTTTATGATTGTGTTGCATGTGCAACCAATGCAGGGATACAAGAATTGGAAAAGAAATTCTTCATCTCAAGCCAGGAAGAGAGAGGTGGGACAAGTTGTGTCTTATGTATACTATATTTTGTGTTAAGTTGACATGGATCAGGAACTAACGTTGAAGGTTAGATCTTGGCCTTGAGAAAGTTGTGCAATCATGGGGCTGAAACCCTAATGTGTCAGGGAACCACAGTTTGCTTAATGCCTTTCTTGCTTGTGTTAGTTCATATAAATCATTTTATCCATTTTAAGAATTGCTTAATGCGATTACAATGGAATTTTGAATTGATGCATCACCGGATACAAACCATGTAGTTGCTACCGTGTGACTTTATGGTCACGAGTTTGAGTCATGGACACAAGCTCACGCGATGCAAGGTAAGGCGGTGTATAATAGACCCAATGTAGTTTGACCCCTTCTCTACCTGCATTAGCTAAAGCTTCGTGCACCGAGCTGCCCTTTGATTATACTTGACATAAATCGTTGTACACAAGCACTCTCTCTACTCTACAAACATTGTGTTGTTTGTGTCTTGTCCAATATAAATAGTATTATGGACACTTTGTATTCACCCCTTCCCCTCTAGACAACCTTCAACACCATCTACATTGATCTTACAAAATCTAGATAGAAGTCTTAACCTACTTCCTTTATATGTTGTTCAAGATACTAAATGAGCATCGGGTTAGTATATAGACACTGACAAGGTTGTTGCCGGCACTTATTTGGTCATATAGTCAACAAGAGGAGGTCTCTTCCAGTCTAGTGGAGGCAACTGAGATGTATTCATTGTAGGACTTATTATATAAGTTCTCGAAGTATTTTTCGGCACTTAACACTTACTGAACGACATATAATTCTCATAAGGTCAAGTGCTTTGAGTGCTCAAAGGAGTCCAAGTCGTTGGATCAAGGTTAAAGGCTTCGACATAATCTTTTAATAATTTACTCCTAGTCTTTACAATTTCATAATCTTTGAGAGGAGAGATGTTATTATGAGCAAAACCCATTTGTTGGGTGTGTGTTTGTAAATGAGTGATCATAGTGGAATTTTGAATTTATGCACCAGATCTGAACCATATAAAACTTTAAGTCAACATGTCTTGTATTAATTTTTTTATTTCATTCACGGGCACTCACTCTACTAACAACATGTTGTTTGTGTTTTGTTAGCTCGAATTATGGAAACTATCTATTCATCCCTCCACCTTTACACAACCTTCTAGATCATCTACATCGATCTTACAAAATCTACATAGGAGCCTTAACCTACTTCCTTTATATGTTGTTCTTGATAATGATAAGTATCAAATTGACACCTAGACAAGGATGAAGTTGTCCGGTCGACTGGAGACCTCTTCCAATTGACTGGAGATTTTTTCCAATCCACTAGAGGCAATTGAAATGTATTCACGGGGGACTTATTATATAAGCTCTTGAAGAGCTTTTGAACATCTAACCAATGATTGAAATACCATTCCATGCTGCCCGATTTTTACCATTCCGAAGAAAGAGTGAAACTGGAACAATATGATTCCCAATTTTGTGTGGTTGACGCGTGCGTGTCACGCGATAGAAGTGGGTCTGAGGTGTCCCAGAGGCGTCGCTAGACACCTCCAGCACCGGAAGCGTCGCAGCGATGCTACCGTGCAAAATTAAAATTATGATTTATTTAATTCAAACAATTCCCAAAAGTGTGATATTTCGAAGAGACTTTCATAAATCCTAATTAAATTATCCCAATAAAATATAAAAATATATATATGTAAACTTTTAAAAATACATTAGTTTTATTAATTGATATTCTAATTTTTTTTTACTATTTTAAATTTTATTTTAAAATTCTAAAAAATATATAAAAAAAATCTAATAAATCAAATTTATATTCTGATATTTTTTTTATTATTTTGTATTTTTTATTATTGTAATATTTAATTGATATTCTAATATTTTTTTACTATTTTAAATATATATAATTTAAATTAATAATTAATTAGTTAATTTATATAATTATTATATATAAAATAGCATCTTTGTATTAATTTATATAATTATGACTATTTAATCTAGGTGTTGGAGAACACTATAGAGTTAACCTAAGCAGAATATTACGATAACTAATGTCTCTATCTAATTCACACCACTCCTTATAGTATTAGTAAGGTACCATATTATGATGTATCAATTTTAATTCGAGTTATTGATAGATCAATTTTCTTTAAAGAAAACTATATTTAATTATCTTTTCTAATAATATTAAATTGTTCAATAATGGAGAACTTATATAAAATCAATATACAACTAATTTTTAAATTACATCA
>JBAMIB010000070.1:4376655-4387575 GCA_037177415.1 Kaempferia rotunda | reverse complement strand
TTCTCGTGTCTATCATCCGATTAACCTTGACCTACTAAGACTTCCACCATTGCTAAGTGTCTGGTCAACCTCAATCCAAACTTTACGTCTCATGCCAAATGTTTGGTCTTCTATGACCCAAATGAACTTCGTCCTTTTCAACTTCTTGTTGGACTTCTAACTGCCAAGTGTCTAATGAACTGTAATCTATTTGGACTTCTCTACTTGCAACACTTTGTTGGACTTCTAATTGTCAAGTGTCCGATCAATTGTGATTCACTTGGACTTGCTCTCGTCGACAAACATATTGTACTTAGAATTATCATGCTTCCTATCTTCATGATAATAAACTCTAAATTCATAAAACATACTTTTAACATGTTTCTGATTATGACACAAGGAAATTCCATTATAAAATGATACCTTATAAGCTCCTCCTAAGTTTGAACTTTCTCTCTTTACTTGGATATCTCCCCCTTAGACGTTGATTCTGATAATGTCCCAATTATTTGCATGAGAAGAACACTATGTGCTCCTTGCCCTTCCAATGGTCTGACTTTTTTCAACACCAAGGGTCCGACTTCATTCGACTTCTCCTTTGCCTTTGGTCGGCCCGTGGCAGGCTCGGGTTCTAATCCGTTCTCATAAACAAAATAAAAACAAATCAATTAATCAAATATTCAACCAAAGGCAAAAGAAACTCCAAATAGGGATTGGTCTCCTTTGTTCTCCCGACCGGCTGAGGTGCTTCTAAAATCTTAACTGTTCAAATGAAATAAAAGCCCTTCTCTTCTCATGTCTCTCTTGTAAAACCATATCACTACCCCATTCGCCACCTCGCTGACGCCGACAGCGTCGCCCTTAAATCCTCACCTTCCTATCTCTATCTGATAATCTAAATCGCCTATAGAGAAACTCGAGAGAGAGAGATCGGCAGTCCGACAATCAGCAAGAATAGTCCAGCAATCGCTGATCTCCAAGCTAGAATTCCCACTAGTCCGGTACCGGCAATCCCTGATCTCCATTCTCCAAGCTCCTATTTGAGGTGAGATTTTTTGCTTCCATTCCTTCTATTTCCCTTAGTTTTTCAACGTTTGTGGTTTGCTTGACCTTTTGCCTTGTTTGCTTGTAGAGTTTGGCCATTTGACGTTTGTTGGTTGAGATCCAGAGTTCTGTTGTTTGCATTTTTTGTATTTGATTCTAAAACTGAAACTATAAATTCTGTTGTAATGTTGTTGTCATTTTTTATATTTGATTTTGAAACTGAAATTGTAATGTTACTAGTTCACGAAGCTAATTCATGCTTCAGCTTTGTTATGTACTCTTTTTTTTTCTTTTCAATCTGTAATTGAAAGTGAGTGTTGGAATTTTCTTCTCTTTTTCTTCTTATATGTGAATTATATGTTCAACGATGGTGTATTTTTGTGCAATAGTTCTGATGGAACATTATTTTTGTTTATTTTTATTGATGAGAGTACGAAATTTATATCCAATTATAGTTTTGATATTGTTAAATGTTTCAAGTAGCTAGATTAACAGAGCTAGATGAATGATGTGGAAGGATCGAATAAGGTGGGCTGATCGAATAGACAAGCTTTTGGGTGTTTTGAATGAAGTATAAAGTTGAATAGTTTGAATCACAACATGCATATACTCTCTTGTTCTATAAGCCAATTTTTTATGAACAATAGGGATTTTTTTTTGAGCTCGTGGGTTGGCCCATCTAACCCGCAATCCACCTTATGTTGTGTTGGGTTGAGAATTTCTCAGCCCAACGAGATGGCAGGTCAGCCCGCCTCTCTATATGATAGATTTTTGACGGGTTGGCCCGCCTCGCCATGGTTGACCCATTTGACAGCTCTAACCTCCCCTCAATTGTTGAGGTAGAGGCTTCTTTATCTACCATCTTGGATGTTGAGTACCTCTTAACCTTTGAGTACTCATCCTTGAAGCAATGAACCTTCCTCCTCGGACTTATCCCCATCTTGTGGATGAACTTTCATGAAGCTTGGCCAACTTACTCCATAGATTGCTTGTGTCCTTGTATGTACCTAATTTTCACAAGATGTCATTAGGCACCAAATTAGTCAAAATCTAAACTACCTTGTCATGTGTCTTGGATCTTTAAACTTGCTCTCCTAGGTCCATTTGCCATTGTCGAGAGATCTTCCTCTTTTGCCTTTTGGAACCTCAAACCCCTTCACTAGAGCGAACCACTCATCTATGTTTATTTGAAAGGACATCTAGGTTCTTGCCTTCCACTAATCAAATCCTCCCAATCTGAAAGGCACTGGAACTCGAGTGTCGTAACCAAATCAATCTTGAGGATCCATTCTGAAATAACATCTTCCTCTAGTGTTTGCACCTCCAAGAGTCTCGCTCTAATACAATTTGTTGGGACCGGTGATGTCACGGGGTGGGATGGGGTGTTGGTGAATAGCGATTCGAAACTTTTATCATTCTCGATCGATCATTTGCTTGTGCTTGCCTACAAGAAGTTAAAATGCAATGGAAATACAAATAATACAAACACAACACAACCACGTTTTTATGTGGTTCGGAATCCCCGTTCCTACTCCACGGCCTATTGCTAGTGATACTCCACTAACTTTCTCCTTGCCGAAGACCTTCCAGAGGTGGATAACCTCTTACAATCTATTCTTTACACAACAACACAAAGCAAAGATACAAATAGAAATATGAATGTAAATTAAATGTTTTACAATAATGAATCGTTGCTTTGATCATTGTTGGTTGCTTTGGGTTACCTCTGATGTAGGATCAACCCAACATGACCCCTTGAACTTCAAAAGGGCATAACTTTTGATTCGGGATTCGGAATCATGTTCTGTCGAATCTCACGCGTGCAGAATTTGAAAATCTATATTTATTATCAAGGTACCCATAACCGCCAACTTTCAGTTGAAATTCCACCATTTAGCCAGCCCATCAACCGTCTGAAGATTTTATTACTATTTTTAGTAATTTCCATTTTTATAGTGTTTAGGGTAATTTTGGTATTTCTGGCAATTATGGGTAGTTAGTCTATTACAGCGTCTTGTTTTATTAATTTTAATTTCTGTCAAGAGATTTCTTTTCTAGAAAGATCTCTTTTCTTTTTCTACAAGATTGGAATTGAAGTCTATATATTAGAATTTCTTGAGTCTATATAAATACATGCATAGTTGCATGGGAATTCATCCCTCAATTATTAATAAAATTTCCTTTTATGGTAAATCCAAAGAGTTTCCCCTTGTTTTGGCAATCTCTTCTTGAGTTTCTCCTCTAATTTCCCCTCTTATTAGTCCGCAGGATAATCGATATCTTGCCCTCTGTCAGTTGGTATCAAAGTTGACAGTGTCCGATTGAGGAAGTCAAGCGTCAGATTCAATGGAGGGTCGTCGTGGTCGTGGTCGTGGTCGCGGTGACAACAACATATATGTTCCAATTGAGGAAGTCGAGCACCATGGGCGTAGCATCTATGACATTTTGACAATTGAGGATTTACGGAGACAAGTTGCAAAGTTAACCCAACATATAGTAGCACCGGAGGCAGTGCGAAATCTTGAAGGTCGGGAGATTTTAGATCGAGGTTCTAAGTCTACCTTCGAGAATTCTCAATACCGTCAGATTGCTAGCCAAGAACATTGTGTTCCGGAGGAGCCTTATGAAGACCTTGGTTTTTAGGTTGAACAGACCGAATTCTCTGGTACATTACAAGCAAAGAGTTTTATCGATTGGATGAACGAAGTGGAGTGAATCTTTGAATATAAGTAGGTTTCGAATCGGATGAAGGTGAAGTTGATTGCTATCGGACTTAAGGGGCGAGCTTCGGCCTGGTGGGAACAGATGTGGCATTCATGGGACACACAGATCAAGTCCAAAATAAAAGACGAGGAGAAGATGAAGAAGATGAGCTGCAAGATCAATCAACAATTATATGGATGAGTTCCACCAGCAGACTGTCTAAAACGACCAATCCAAGGCGAAGCAGACGGTCGCACGATACTTAGGGGGTTGCGTCATCCCCTACAAGATGCCCTCAGCCTTCATTCGTTTTTGACAGTGTCTAAAGCCTACTAGCGCACACTAGTTATTGAAAAACAACATAACCGAAAACAAGTGGTGAGGAGTAACCTAAACAGTCGATCAATTAGCCCTCAAGGCTCACGTTCTATACCACAACAGGCTTCACAGGTTAATCCTAATGCTCTTGTCACGTGTTATCGTTGTGGCGAATAAGGACACAAGGTTAACCGATGTAGGAAACTTGCTCCTGCTAATCAGAAAGCCAAAAATCTGTTGACCAAGGAAGACATAGAAAAAGAGACCAAAGCAATTGACAACTCGGAGTATGATGTGTCTGACGAAGTGATTTATAGTGACGACCCAGAAACATTGGTTGTTCATAACAGTCTGCCGACTCCTAAGGGCGATTCAGAGGAAAATTGGATGAGCCAATATTTTCATAGTACCTGCATCATCACCGATAAAGTCTGCAAGATAATCATCGACAACGGCAATTATGAGAACATAGTCTTCGCTGAAGGGACCGTCATCCAAAACCATACAAGTTATCCTATTGAATAAAGACAGTAGACCAATGATGCCTCGTGTTTTTTTCAATTGGCAAATATTTGATAGTGTTTGGTGTTATGTGGTGGTCATGGACGCATGTCATGTATTATTGGAGCGGCCTTGGTAGTAGTTGTTCATGATGGACGGAAGAATACATATACCCTTCAGGTCAAGGGAAAGAAGATTGTGTTTGCACGATGGCGGGAAGGAACCACTCCAATTCTGCTAGCCAAGAATACTAATAGGCTTTCTATATCGAAGTTTTTAAATAAGATAGAGCATAGAGGTATTGTCTATGCTTTACTACCATGTCAGAACAAAGTCGTAGACATGGACACTGAATTACTAGTTGAAGTCCAGCAACATGTTGGTGCCACGGTAGAAAGGAACCACTCTAATTCCGATAGACAAAAATACTAATTTGCTTTCTATATCTAGGTTTTTATATGAGATGGAGAATAAAGGCATTGTCTATGCTTTGCTACCGAGCCAGAACGAAGTCGTAGCCACAGATGCTGCGTTACGAGCTGAAGGACAGCAACTGCTAGCAGGATAGCGGTCCGATGAGTTTCCCCTTGTTTTGGCAATCTCTCTTCTTGAGTTTCTCCTCTAATATCCTCTCTCATTAGTCTGCAGAATAATCACTATCGTGTCCAGCATTAACCTCTTGAAGGTCTAAGAATGTAGCAACATTTCCCCTTCAAAGTCTCCAAGAATCAACACCGAAATAGTCCACGAAACCATTCTTTTATAGCCTTCAGATCAAAGCTGATTTTCGTCTAACAATAGACTGCTAACGCCCATCAGTCGATTGCTCTGCTGAATTCGAACGTTGCACCTACAAAATTGCTCTTTCCATCTCAACTTTGACCACAATAGTCGACTATTCATGATCATCCATCGGTTGCTATCCGAATAGTCGAGTCACACAGTTGAGATCAGAATATTATGTTTTCTGCAATAGCGTCAATAGTAGACTGTTCCACACCAACAATCAACTAATTGTCATAGTTAAACCTCCTTACACCCGCTCATACCTCGAATTCAAGGTTTAGGAGTTCATCAGTCGATTGCTACTACGTAGCAGTTGACTGATAACTCTTTTTCAGTCTTACTAAAGTTGAATTCTCATCTCACCTAATACTCAGTTGACCTCAACCTACCAGGACTTCATTTGCCTAACATTCGATCAACTTTGACCTACCGAGACTTTGTTTGTCTGACATCCGATCAACCTTGACCTACCGAGACTTCATTGTTGCCTAACATCAAGTCAACCTAGACTTGCTGAGACTTTGCCACTATCTAGCATTCTGTCAACCTTGACCAACCAAGACTTCACTACTACAAAACATCCGATCCTCCTTGACCAGTTTAAACTTTCCTTCTCGTGTGTAACATCTAGTTAACCTTATTTCCACCATTGCAAGTGTCTGGTCAACCTTGACCCACTTGGACTTCACATCTCATGCCAAGTGTCCAATCTTTCATGACTCACGTGGACTTCGCCCTTGTTAACTCTTTGTTGGACTTTCAACCACTAAATGTTTGATTAATCGTGACCGACTTGAACTTTTCTACTTGTCAACTCCCTATCGAACTTTCAGCTGTCAACTATGGCCCACTTGGACTTCTCCATCTACTTGGTGTCTTGCTCTGGTCAATAAATATATTAATCAAGCATCCAAACTCAAATCGAGTTAACTTGAGCTTGGTCAATCAAGCTTGGCTAACCTTGACTAGTGATCGATTGCGCCAATAATACCTTAAACTATTAGTGCAACATTCAGTTGACACTAGGTGAATTTCTTAATAAAAAGTACAAATAAATGATTTTATGTACACAATAAGTGTGAGTAAAATGAATCTCCAACTAGCTGAGCCTTTAAAAGTATGTGAGTTAAGTGATTACTCTGGAGCATGATAACCAAAGGTACCCAAGACTCGTGTAGAATGTAGACGAGCTGCCATATCAGGAGCTTGATTTGAAAGGTTAAAATCTGCAATTTTGGCTCTAAAATCCTCAAAAAGGAGGAAATTACTTGATCTGATATCACGATGTATTATAGAAGGCTGAACCTTCTCATGAAGGTATTCTAGCCCCTTTGCTGCATCAACAGCTATCCTCACTCGTTGTGCCCAATCCAATGCTGGACCAGGTTGTGCCCCTTGAACTCCTTTTCTTCCTGCAGTTTTAAAAAGAAGTAAAAATTTCAAGTTCCTGTCATAAAGCTGCTGAAATAAGTAGATTAGTTAAGCAAAGAATAACAATGGAGAAGTTAGTAAAACTATCCTGTACCATGTAAAACATCATGCAATGAGCCCATGGTTGCAAACTCATAAACCAACAAACGCATATTCTCCTCGACACAGTATCCCAGCATTTCAACAAAGTTTTCATGCTTCAACCTTGAGACCATAGAGACCTATTATCAGGAAAAAGTTCTGTAGTTATTATGCCTTTCCATGTTAGGGTACATGTTTATGTCAGGAAGTCTATTGTAGACAAGTAAAGGAAAACCTGAGTCAAAAATTCAGAGGAGTTGTCTTCTGATGAAGAATCAAGCTTTTTCACAGCAACCTGCTTCCCATCCTCTAAAGTGGCAAAGTACACCCTCCCATATGATCCTTCACCTACTAAAGCTTTCGACCCAAAATTATCAGTCTTCTCTTTCAACTCTTCAAAAGACAACACGGGCACCTCAATAGTTGGAGGTGCTTTTGGTGCTTCACTTCTTGGAGCGGTGTACTTTGAACCCTTCACACCTGGAATATAAAGGAATTCAGCTATGATGCAGAAGCAGCTTGCTAATATCTCAATCCAAAGCAACAGATCCAAGATTGCCTAGTCTAAGTTCAGCACATGAACAAATTTAAATAGTTGTTTAACTGCATATGAATGGTGCACTTATGCAGCTTAGCACAAGTAAGACTTTGATATTGCAAATGATTTATTTTACAGAAAGAAGAGATGAAAAGAAAACCTTTATATTATTAAAGTTTACTTAAACTAGAATTTTCTGTGATCAAGAAGATACTCCATGTTTTTTATACAAATCAATATTTAACTCAAATTAATTTATCTACACAATCTTTAGAATTAATTGCATATGCCTGCTGTTCAAATATATCCTAAATTCTCCACCACATTCTCTTAAACAAAACCTTGCATACTAAAAAGAGATAAAACAGCAAGAAAACCTCTAAATCTGCCCATTCAATAACTACAGCTAACCAATACATTTTTCACAAAGAAATACAGTATTAGTAATGACAATTTTGCCATGAGAAAGTAATTGCTATAAATTGTAGAGTAAAATGCATACCATCTGCATTATCGGTTGGGTCCTTGAGGTGTTCATCTTCTTGGGCATGATAAGACTCAGCAACATTACACGAACAACACAGCCAGCGTCGCATTGTGTATTCTTCTTTAATATACTTCTTAAATGTGCCTTAGTATTGAACAGCAGACAATCAAAAATAATGAAAGCTTATTTGAACTACAGTAAGGCAAACAAATATCTAATAATATCTTGTGGAATTATTACCTGGAGATGTGTCTAAAAGAGTATTTGATCATGTTCATGTGCAAGCATTCTACCTAAACAAATTAAAACCCACTATCATGTTGCCTAATATGACAACTCATCATAATACAATCATATTGTTAATTATCACAACCAATTACATGTAGGTCCCAGTCTTCTACTGATTATGATGAAGATGCATACAGTTTTACAGGTAAGTATTACGTGCACCCAATTGTTAAGTAGATGAACGAGTATTCCTCGGGACAGTCATCGTTAAATCATGCATAGGAAAAATAATGAATATTGCCTAATAATTTCATAAGGAATACAATTTTAATCTTGACATCTCCATCTGATAGTGCAAATCAATCTCACACTAGTACTGGGAAGGAATGGGAAAAAAAGGAAAGCTCGCTCTGTTTTCCTAATAAGACAATAGCAAAAATAGCGAGAGACAGTTTTGAATTAAGCATTCTAGCACGAATTCCCAGCTATGCCAAATTTCAGCTAGTTATATTTCAGCAAAAATTCATGTATGTATCTTCAGATCCAAGATGAAATTCTTTAAAACTGCAATGTGTTCGCTTTTAAACAAACAACTCATCCCATTAAAAGGAATATCCATTTTACTCTCGGCAGGGAGAAATTAAAAGATAATCTTCATGAAGCATCCAATACCAACGATACCAAATGACATCCGCAAAATCGTTCGCCCGACGCGATGAATTGATCAAGTGCAGTGATCTCACCTGGAGAAGGGACCCAGGAGCTGCAAGGCAGTCAGCTCTTCACACCGCTAGGATTAGGGTTTTTCTTTAAGTCAGCAGATAAATCAGGGAAAGGACGAGAACTATGTGAGAGAGAGACATTCCGGAGCTCGACCAGTAACGAAGGAGATGCTGGACTTTTTATTTATTTTCTAAATCCGTTCACGGTCGTCCCATTTTAATTTTTTTTTATTGGGTATCATTTTATTACAAAATGATATAATTATCTGTCAATACTATTTTTAAAATCCAAAAACCGCTGACAATCAAGATATGTCTTTATATATATTTCTCCGATTTACCAAGTAATTGATGAAAAATTATCCTAGAGTGAAGTCAGTCATCTCAAAATTAATCGGGCCAAATAATTAGACAACAGATGTAAACTAAAAAAAACAGCACTTATAGATTATAATTGTAACAGTTATGAAAACTATCGTTGTATAGTTATAGTAGTTACGATTTTGTAACTGTTACAATATGAAAAAAAAAAACTTAATAAAAAGAATTAAATTCTGTGAAGCTTTTGAAAAAACTTTAAATGATATTTTTTTAGTCTAAGACTGACTTGTTACGAGGTACACATGATAATAAATTTAGATATCTAAACGAGCTATGACTTAATATATTATTCGTTTTATGGTTCAACCTTAGTTAAAAGTTATAATCTCTCAAAATTTATCTAATATTTATATTGATTTCGTAACTACTATAATTTGTATAACAACTACAAAATAATATTTGCTATATAATTATTCGACAACTCAATTATAACAGTTATAAAATATAATAGTAACTACTATAATTATATAATAATTATGGTCTTGCTACAATGTGGTTCAGAATTTAGATGAATGTACATCGAAGAGAGAGATAATAAATGAAATAGTATAAGAAAGTGTGATAATTAGGTAATTGTACATTTGGAGGAGACATCATTTCATAAAAAATTAAAACCGGAGCGCTATATTCCAAATATAACTAAACACGAGCACACAAACCAATTTTATGTGAGTCAAAATTTTCGATTCCTACTCCATGGTCTAGCATCCTAGTGATACTATCACTATCTTTTCTCCTTCTCGGGTACCTTCCAGCGATAGAGAAATATCTTACAATACTTATTTTTACAAACAACATAAAACATACAAAGATAAATATGAAAAATAAAATACAATATAAATAATAATATACATAAGTAATCATTGCTTTACTAGTTGTTTGATTGTTATGGATTACTTTATGAAGGTTTTGAATGCAACAATACTTCTCCTTTAAAAATCCTAAGAATCGACGTATGAAATCTTTCACAAAATTCTCTTTTATGGAATTATTGTCGTGATTGAAAATCACCTAATAGTTGACTCCTTATCACCATTAGTCAATCATTCTTTCATAATTCGAATGGTGCGCCTATAGAACCGTTGTTCAAACTGAACATTTACCATAGTAGTCAACTGATATGCCCTATTAGACGACTATCGCATCAATATTGAGTTACCGAATTGACTCAAAAATTCTCGTTCTAGTATCATCAATTGACTAATCGTCTCCGTCAATTGATTGATGACCCAGAAATTGATTGTTTCGTTCCTGCCTGCACAGGCAGTGCAAGAACGTGATACAATGAGATTAGTGGAGCCCAACCAAATGTGCATGAATGGCAACCCCATTGTGTCACGTTCTTGGACTACATTTATAGGTAGGATCGAATGAACCCCAGAAACTTTTTATTCATTATAATAGTGTCATCGGTCAATTGATGTTGATTGATCACACCACAAACCCCCTTAAACCTCTCAAATCCAGAATTCATAGTTATAAGTCAATTATTATTCTATATCAGTCAACTTATAATAGTTCTATTTCAGCTTTACCAAGACTTGACTGATCTTAACTTATTATGACTTTCTTTGTCTGACATCCGGTCAACATTTATTGTTGGAACTTTCTTTGCTTAATATTTTATCAACTTTGACTTGCAGAGACTTCACCATTTTATAGTATCCCGTAAACTTTGAACTGTCAATTAAGACTTCGCTAAACAAACATATATAGAACAA
>JBAMIB010000070.1:4332096-4344957 GCA_037177415.1 Kaempferia rotunda | reverse complement strand
TTCCTTTTCCATTCCCCACTCCCATACTATCTAACCAAGCACCCCCTTAGTCATTATGCATAGTTAAATTGTAATCTGAATTTTTTTCTCTTTGAATTATTTTGATACAGTCAATCAGCTGTTATCTGTCACAAGGAAGGAATTTGTATTTCCTCTTCTCTGTTTACTGTTCTTAAGAAAGATAAAATGATTAATTATGCAAAGTTAAATTGTGATTAGTTTTTTTTTAATACCTCTTGGGAGTTCTTTTAATACAGTCTTTGGTTACTTTATTTCTAAATAGTCGTGATTTTTTTCATTTCCCTTTTATGGTAACCAGCTGTTTGCTGTCACAAGGAAGAAACCTTGTATTTCCTCTTGTGTATTGTTCTTCAGTAAGATTGATAGTACATCTTAGTTTATGGAGCTACTGTCTTTATCACTACTTGTGTCTTTTTATATATAGGCATCCTTTTGTAAAATGAATGATTATGCAAAGTTAAAATCTTCATTTTCATTTTTCGTCTTCTAGCTGTCCCAAGAAATTTTGTATTTCCTCACATCTGTTTCTGGCTCTGCAGAAAGTTTGGAAACAATTTACACTCACTCCTACATAGAGGATTCTTTCAAGCTGTACTAATATATTCACTTCTTTCGCTTGCTTTCACATTTATTCTGTAAAATGTTTTTTCCATCAATATTGTGCTTAGGATAGCCTTGTAGGACTGCGTTCTTTAATGTCTTTCACTCACTAATGATTGTATATGTATACGTAGCTGTTCTCGTTGAGACTGGGAAGCTTCTCCTATCGGCTAAAAGAAATCGCCGAACCACTTATACAGAATATATTATCTCAATGGATGCTGGAAGCATATCAAAGACAAGCAATTCATACATTGGAAAACTAAGGTACTCGTTTTGATAGATAGCAGCACATATTCAAGTGTTATAATTATGCCAATCTAAGCATTTCCTTGTACGATTACAGGTCAAACTTCCTTGGCACAAAATTTGTGGTATACGACACCCAGCCTCCGCACAACATTTCTACCCTCTGCCCACCTGGTCGAACAAGTCGTAGGTTCTCCAAGAAAGTCTCTCCCAAAGTTCCTTCAGGCAGCTACAACATAGCCCAGGTTACGTACGAGTTGAATGTTCTTGGCACACGAGGACCACGGCGTATGCACTGCATCATGTACTCGATTCCTGCATCAGCACTTGAGCCTGGGGGCACAGTTCCTGGTCAACCTGAGAACCTTGTTTCCCATTCCCTCGATGACTCTTTCCGCAGCATGTCATTCTCCAAGTCCTCGATCATGGACCGTTCATTGGACTTCAACAGCTCTCGCTTCTCTGATATAACTGGAGGAATTCGTGAGGGAGAAGAGGAGGATAGCATAAAGGAAAGGCCATTGGTACTGCGAAACAAACACCCAAGGTGGCACGAGCAGCTGCAGTGTTGGTGCCTGAACTTCCGAGGCAGGGTTACAATTGCTTCGGTGAAGAACTTCCAGCTGATATCTGCTGTGCAGCCATCAGCGGGCGCTCCGACTCCGTCAGAGCCACCAGCAGTGCAATCCGAGCACGATAAGGTAATCCTCCAGTTTGGCAAGGTGGCGAAGGATATGTTCACCATGGATTACAAGTATCCACTCTCTGCCTTCCAGGCTTTCGCCATATGTTTGAGCAGCTTCGACACCAAGTTGGCTTGTGAATAAGAAGTGTTGATTGTTTGTAGTGAAAACAACCAAAGACCATTTTTTTTTTTCAAAATCTAAAAAGAATGTGCCTTGTCGGTTCTTATCGGTTGCTAGTGTCTACTGATCACCGATCAGGCTGTAACGTCCAGCTGTCTTTTATTTTTTTAGTGAGCTTATGAACTGGATTACCCACGTAGATTCTCTTTCTAATTATTTGCATTTAACTTATTCTGTCCTGATTGAAAACCCTTTACCTCTGTAATACTAATTATGAATTTATGTGCATCAATAGCTTTATGAATTGAAAAAATGCTAATGTTTGGTACTAGAGTACATGCTTCAGTTTAGGCACTGTGACGTTTTTTTTATAATAATTTCGATAATACCAAAAAGGGAACCTTGCAGTCGACAAGCACCTCCAAGTATCTTTGGGAACCAAAAAGATGTCCAAGACCGTCACAAGCGAAACCTTCTTCTAAGGGCAACAGCTATAAGAGGCCTGGCTCTCATGAAGTCTTCCAATTGCAGTCGACAAGGGAGTAAATGCAACATCAATGCTCGTTGGCATCGCTGCTCTATTTGGGAAGAGGACGTGAGTAGCACACGAGAGAATAAGTTCAAAATGTAATCAAATTGGAGTGAGGAAAGAACCTCAGGAGGGGAAGGGCAAAAAAGGGCCCAAGGAGGAATGGTGGAGCCGATCCAGGTGATCTACCGTGTTGACGCTGTCACTCCGGGTTAGCCATAAACGTGGCTCCACACTTCGCAAGGAGAGAGTGCGAGTGCCTTACCAACGAGAAGACAAGACTACTTCACGCTGCTAGAGCAGAGGCATCCTTGCGAGGTGTCTCTGCATATGCTATTTTACAGTGAGTGCCCAAATATAGCCAACAATCGGTTTAATTTCTGCTGCACCACCCATGCCAAATTATATTTCAAATTTATAATTAACTTAATCAACTAACCAGTTAATTAGTCGGCTAATTTTGAATTTAGTTGATTCATCTTGGAATAAAACCATTCTATTTACAAAATTTCAACTCTAATCGGCTACTTGGTCAACCAATTAGACATCAACCGGTTAAACTATTAACTAATCAACCTAACCTAAAATAAAACTTTGTATTTGTCAGTGTTCTACCTTGAGTTAACTTCCTAGTTGACTAACTCAATCAACGGCTGAATATGACCATCACTTGACAACCTCGTAAATTTTGAATCAAGTTTTCGAGTAAGAAAACTACTCAATGCCAAAAACAAAGTTGCTTATAGTCTGTCACAACTCACATGTAAGAATTTGACCATCAAAACTTCTCACATGTCAGATATCTAATCAATCTTAACTTACTCCAATTAGACTTCCATATTTGCTCGATTCATTTAGTCTTCATCCATCTACCAATGCTCGCCTTAGGATCTTCTTGGATTTTCAACTCCTATGACACTTCCATATTTGCTAAACTCATTTAGTCTTCATCCATCTACCAATGCCTATCCCCTTTTTGCTAAATGTCAAGTCAATCTCGATGCACTTCAATTTCATCCAATGTCAGTGTCAAGTAACTTGTGCACACATCATAAATAACATAGTACAAACCTAATTTTAACCTTTGCTCAAACACATCAAAATTATATGGTCCGATAAACCCTTCTAAAAAAGATATTGGGTTCTAAGGGGTATATTAAAAAAAAACATAAAAGTGAGATAAGAAAACTTCATCCTTTTAATTCCACATCCTAAAAGCAAAGATGCAATTGTTTTGAATATGTTTAAATATAAAAAAAATCTACCTACTTAAATATGCTCTCTAGAAATTTCATATCCTGTGGAGAAATATGCTCAACCCTCCTTTAGTTCTACATCTAAAAAAGAATTCTTACAATGCTAAGAGATTTGACATTTTGAATTGGATTTTAGACTCTTGTCGTCTCACATGTTCATAGAAAGCAGATCATGGAAAATTCTTGGACCTTAACAACGCAGACTACTAGCCTTTTAGGATATACAGGCTCAAATGCTGACTGATATGAAGGAATTACAAAGAATTCTCCCAGTAACAATGTACTGATAGGATCAGAGCTTTTGTATATGAAAGGGATCAATTTAACTTGTCCATTTTGTAGCTCTCCTGGAGATTCTGCAGGGTTTGTCGAATGTAATCCTCACTTTGGTTGGAGTATTTTAAGCAGATTAGTTTCTGGGCGACTTGGTACGCCATTTGAACTGAACGATATTTTTCACAGTTTAAGTGCATCCTCTTCACATCCTAAAAAGAAAAAAAAATTACAAGAATGCATGAGTCATAATGTTTAGTTATACATGCACAAACCAGCATAAATATCATATATGTACAGCGAGTTTGACAATTTGTTGAAACTGATAGTAGTTTATACAAAGAAATTGCAGCTTTAGTTAGAAAAGTTCATGTGGGCATGAGACTTCAGAGCATCTGATGGATCATCCAATGTAAGAGAGGACGTGGAAAGCACCGAAACAATAACGTTGATTGAGAGGCAGTAAGATTCAATAGCATTGGAAACACCCCATAACCGATATTATCAGATTCCAGCATATCCAATAGAAGTATAAATCTAGGTCAAATGCATCACATTACATAGAAGAGGAGATCTAGGTGGAAGCTTGGCCAGAACCACACATGCAAGTTTCCTGCATGTCTCATCCAGTGCAAGGACCGATAGGATATTCCTACCGCAGGAACAGAAAGCTATTTACTCTTTCTGAGCACCAGGGCAGGAAGCAAACTACCCAGTTTTTTATGAAGTCAAAATAGTCAATTCTAGGAGGGATCCTTTTCTTAGTAGCCACTCCATTTCTCTGAATAGCTTACTAGCTAGACATGGTATATGAACTTCCAATCTCTATTAAAATTGCTATCACCAGATTCCAATAAGGCCTAGTGATAATGGGAAGACAGTTTTCAAGACTGAGAGGAAGTAGCTGGTCATGTAGTTGAGAGACTCACCAAAGGGATGGATTATGATCAATAGCCAAGACCATAAGTTTGAAATCTCACACTGCCAAACGAAACAATCGAAAATGTATTGTTCCACTAAATTATCAAAACTCCATACAACTTGGCACAAACAATGCTCTTTTCTATGTTTCATCCCCTTCCTCCTTCAACCTCTAATCCGTCACTGACACCATACATCGAAACATTGGCATGATACTGATCGTTCCTGTCAAAGACCAAAACTCTAGCACGGCTTGAAATTTTGAACCTTGGCCAAGACCTCTTATGCTGAGAGAATGGTACGTGAGAACAAATCAGGAAGGTACCCCACACCTAGGAAGGCCCAAAAGATCATACATAAGCACGAAGTGGACATGTGACAGTAAAGAGTTATTATTCTTTACTGTTAGGAAGGTACCCCACACCTAGGAAGGCCCAAGAGATCATACGTCATAAGCACGAAGTGGACATTTAACAGGAAAGAGTTATGATTCTTTTCCTACAAGTGCTCTCTCAGAGTTAGAATATGTGGTTGAAATTTCCAAGGTAAAAACAACAAGCTCAATCTTAGAGCGAAACGTATTGGATATCCAACTGAGTTTGATGGTAATGTTGGGGCTTGTGATGACCAACAATTCTCACTCTCTATCTCCTCTCTATTTTGGAACATGATCTATTTCACCATGTAAATTCCTTCAGTTTTTTAACCTTCAATGACACTATTTATGGCTAGTGAAATCAATCAAGAATCTTAATTTGAAGATCATGGCTAGGAGTTAGATCTCAAATTTAGGTCCAGGTTTCTGTCACCAACTCATTTTGAACAAGCCTGATGTTTATAAGCTGAGCTTTGTTGAAGGCAGATATTGCTTTATGAGAAAAATCATGAAAGGAATGTTGCCAATAAATCTATTTCAATTTCGCTTGTACTTTGAAGGGAATAATAGCCATTTCTGCACATACTCCTACAATAATGGTTCAATGATGTAACACTGCAAGAAATCTTATTACCTCTTCAGATATCTTTGCTGTGATGCCCCTTGCTGTCTCAACCACAGAGCTTGGCAGACCAGCAATTCCAGCCAAAAGAAGACCATAATGTGGCACATGGTGTGGACCATCCTTGAGGTGGAACTGGTAATCCATAAGAGATACAACTATCAGAAAGCAAATATAAGAAAATTTTGAATTTTCCACATAAACCACCTTAAAATCTAAGCGATTGTTCTTCAATTCCACGTTAAAGTGGAGTATCTTCACATTGGGATAGATGGTTGCCATTTCAGAGATGCCTTCCATATGGGTAGCAAATACGGTATAACTGAAAAAAAAGCAGAACTTAATATAATTGAGAAAACTTCCAAGTAACCAGTGTAAATCCAACCAAACCCAAGAGCATATACATGCGAACATGCAGTATCGAAGACATTAGTAGTTGGAATATTCAATACAAAAAATTATAAAAGGGGTAGCTTTGAGAATATGGAACAAATCAAATGAACAATTAGAAACAAGAATAATATCAAATTATCCAGGGTAAAGGTCTACTTTCTATCAATCAACAGCAGAAGCCAATTTGTTGGAACAAAAATTACGCTTTGAGAGAAAGAAGATGCTCGCAACAGCTCCATGCAATGGCAAATCCATCAGAGGAAGAGGTAGCTCTTCCAAGTTCATCCATGACAATCAAGCTCCTAGAAAGGAAAAACATTATGAGAAAAATTACATAGAATCACATTTATTGACAGTAAGTATTGCACGGAAGATACTTTGAAGAAACATTTTGCATGAGAAAAGCTGTCTCCTTCATTTCTGTCATAAACTGCAAAACAATAACCATCAATTGACAAACACTATTTGATATATAACATAAATTCAAATAATATAATTATTTAGAAGTATCCAGATAAAATTGAAGAGAAATTTTTTGCATGATCAGAGAAGAAGCACAAAACACAGAATAAGATGGTGATTCTTCTACTTAGAAGCACGATCAGAGAAACACAGAACACTTAAAGCACAGAACACATGAGATTTTTCTAGGTTTGATAACCAAAATGACCATTCTGGTCGAGAGAGATTATTGAACTTTGTCGCTAAGGATGACACTCTTGGGACAAGAGATAGATATGAGCATTATTCCTTGATGATTGTGATTAAGGTTCCTATTATTACAACTCTTGCTAGAGATTGTAGCATTTAAATAGATTTTCCCTTGCATTGGCTTGCCTATATTTTGTTTACTCTCTTGAAAGGCTCACCTACTAGTTCATCATGACAAGTGGTTTTTCATTTTACATTTAGATGAGTCAAAGGTTACTAGAGGCGTTGAGTCAATTTATTAGACGTGCTACTTGATTTTTAATATGCAACCACGACTAGTTTGACCCATGTATTATATATATACTTTTTAAGTCGTTACACTCCTATGGCATATACGTTACTAATTTGAAATCTTATAACTACGGCTACCATGCATTTGCTTATTTCTATGAGATATATTTTTTTGAAGGGGAGTCTTAGCGTAACGGTAAAGTTGAAGTCGTGTGACCTAGTGGTGACGGGTTTGAGTTGCAAAAATAGCCTCTTGTACTGCATAGTAAGGTTGCATACAATAAACCCATCTCTGAGACCCTCACATTAGTGGGTGCTCCCTTTATGAGATTGATTCTTATTCACTAGTGGTGTAACATTCTTATATATACTTTATGAGTGTGGTGTACAATTGTGTTATGAGACTTATCTAGCAATTGCTCTAAGACATCCATGCTATTATTCTTGGAGTGCTATTATAATTGGAGAATTGCAAGATATGTTGAGCTTTTCGCCAGCTTAGTACAAGCTTAATTTCTTCATTTTTTTATTTCCATGAAGCATGTTGTATTATGGACATTTTGTATTTTTATGGTTTTAACATGTGATTAGCGTTCCATTTCTACTTGCATGAAATCTTGACATATTACTATGGCATTGTTGGTATTCTACATGCATAATCATTGCTTTTGTTTCCTATATGGTTGAAATTGGATATGTTGCAAGTGTTGCAACAAAACAACTTTACTATTGAAAAAATAGAAGTGTCGGTGAAGAAAGTGGTAATAAAAAGGAAGACGACAAAGACAATAAGAAAGGAGCAAGCAATCTAAAAAATAATCAAATTTGAACAGGGGGAAAACTATTCCTTAAATAAGGTGGTTCTAGAGAAAATTTAGTCATCATCTGCATCTCAACTTTTCTCTTATGCATCTGGAATAAATATGGCAGACGGAAGAAAGATAGGAATTTTTGACATACTATGAACAATATATACTTTCCATCATTTTCTCACACCGACTATGAGTCTGTCCTAAGGCAGTTGATTAGATGTAGAGATTTTCGAGTTTAATAATGTTTGGCAAATTATGCCATACCAGTGAAATAAATCTTGCTTTTTTTAATGTAAGGGAAGGTCATTGGCCTACGGTAGCAGCCCTAGTGAAAAATTGAAATAGTTGGCAAGTGATAAGTGTTCTTTGTGATCATAAGATACCTCTAAAGCTTAAAAGAAAGTTTACAGAGCAACGGTTAAACCTATTATGTTATTTAAAGCTAAATGTTAGGCTATGAAGCTAGCACACAAGTAAACGATGAAAGACGTAGAGATGAGGACATACAAGTCATTAGAGAGAGTCAAGGTTGCATCTATTGAGAAAAAAACTTTGAGAGACACAGGCCAGATAGGTGATGTGAAACCATGACAATTACAAACATTAATCAAGGAAGAGGGAAACCAAAGAAAACTTAGTTAGTAACGATAAAAGTGAACATAGGTTTTAGGTCATTATTTTGAGTATATAATTCATTTAAATATAGATGAGGATATAATAGGGAATCCACTACAATGGTGTAGGGGGATCTATATAGACACCTCACTTAGCAACATAAAAGCTTGATAATTGTTGTTATTCATCATCTTGAGTTGGATATTGTGTTAATATTTTTCTATATCATTTAATAAATTGTACATTTGTTACAAAATTGTGCACCCTTAGTGGTGTTATTTGTGGTTATGATGTAGTGATGGATATTGTCACAAGCTATATAAGGATAGAAGTCTTTAGGTCGTGACATCCCACACAACCTATAGCTTGTGAGCCTAGACTCATCACCCATGTTTGACCCACTCAACCAGTCAGACCCTAGACTCTTAGATTAATGCTAATATCACTTGTCATTGGAAGAAGATGCATAAATCAAAATGGTTAGTCATTTTTCTTTTAATTGTCCCTCTGCCTTGTAAATTAATGAATTGGCAATCCCCCTCTTACCCATGAGTGGATAAAGAGCACACCTTGCCTACCTCTAGGGACTAAAGGTAAGTCACTTCAAGAGAACGTGACATGGCAGTAAATGTAAAAGGTGCTGATATGTGGTTAGTCAAAATTTTGGCTTGTGTTATGCATATGGGTGGTGTTAAGGCATGCCTTTGTATCATGAACCCAAAGTAGATTCCTTCTTCTCTATAAAATGAGTCTATATGGTGACAAAAATGTCCAAAATACTATTGTATAGTTTCATAAAGTAAATAAAAGTTTTCAAGTCTCATACTGTGCTTGAGTTGTACTCGACATTGTCTCCCGTCCCTATCCGTGTGAAAATGCGATCAACTGTCCTTAGTGATGCAAAACGAGCAGGGATGTAGCAACCAATTTGAGCCAGGATGATGATAAGACAAACTTGTTGAAGATAAGTGCTTTTACCACTCCTGGCACAGACATCTATAGTTAAGATAGAAAAAAATGTACAACTGCTGCTAATTAACGACATTCTGAAGACAACAAATAACAGTTTGTTTAGGGCATAATATAAGCATAACACACTGGTTCAGAAAGCACCATACATATTTGGTCCCATGACAATCACCATATTAGATGCTTCAGAGAGGAACAGATTGTTAGGCTGCATTAGTGTCAGAATTAGAGAACATAAGGTAGGAATCACATGAAACAAAGCATATGAAGACATAAAATTGAATTAATTTGATCATATTTGAACCATACAACAAAATTATTGTGCATGCTCTCAAGAATAGGATGCCTTCCAGCATCAATAGCCACAGGACCGTTATCTGAACAATTTAGTTGGTTAGGAATTTCCTAATACAACTTGATACACAAATTGAGTCAAAAGAAAATTAGGAGCTACCAGTGAATTCTGGTCTAGTATAACGGTCAACAGGTTTGGTGGATATTGTATGGGCAAATGAATTCACAATCATATCTAGAAGGCATAAAACCTCTGCAAGTAACGTCAGTATGCTAACATCCTCCCTTATGACATCAATTAAGCCTGAAATTCAGTGTGGTGGTTAGCAAAAATACAAATTCAAAACCACACAGATAATTCATGTATTCAAGGAAATTCAACTGCTGATTTCAGCATCTGTTTGACCTACAACAATACACAATCTTTTCTTAGAAAAAAAGGAAAAGAGTAAAAATTGAGGTTCAGTTGCATGCTTGTTGCATCATTAACCTAAGAAAGATGCAGACATAATACACTTTTTAATGGTTTAATGAAAACCTCATCCTGTTGAAAGAAAATCAATCTGACTTCCAAATCAGCAGTCTGCCAAATTTAATATCTCTATCAGAAACAATCAGAGACAAGATTTTAATTTAATGGAATCTGAAGCTAGCAAAGCATTGACATGGTATGTGCTGGTCAGCATGGTTAACCATTCTCATTAAGTGTTATTCTTTAAATAGACGGACGTCAAGGAAATTATGTAGGATTTTCTGGGGAATCTGAAAATTACAGCAAAAAAGAATTATTTGATTATTTAGTAGATAGTCATGTGGCAAACAACAGCTATAAATTAACCCATAATAGAAAGAAATTTATTATTGGTCTCCCTCAACAGAAGTCACTCTATTCCATTTTCCTTATATGAACACGTTGGCCATCCTTTGTCTATTTATTCTATTAGAACAACAAAAAATCTACTGTTGAAACAAACTAATGTATAGATAACATTGATTAAAGTAATAACCTAGCAAATTTGTGTTCTCTGAGAATGAGATATAATGAATTACTATTTTCCTTGGAAACACATCTCTCTCTGTTATCAAATGGAAAATAATTTTCTGCTGAATAATAAATAAAACAAAATGTTTTAGAATTAATAAATCATCTCTGGAGAATGAGATTTAGAAGTCTTCATCACAATCACAATTTAGCATGTTGTAACTGACAGAATCTGGTATTGATCAGGATGGTTAAATACTACACATTATGATAATATTTTATCATGTTTAAATATTAGCAGTGCTAGCATGTTAGATATTATAAATAATGAGTATAGATTGTTGCTAGATATACAAATTTTTTCCTTAAAATCTCACACCAACAATGAACCCACTAATTTCTCTATTGAAAGCATCATACTTTAATATAATCCACTGAAGCTTTATTTAAAAGAAAGCAGTAAATGCTTTTTTCCTTCAAAAAATAAATGCTTTGGAGAAAAGATTTGAAGATTGTTCATCTTTTTTTGCTGATTTGTCCTTTACTGTCGCCACTTCTCATTAAATAGCATCCTAACTTACAAACGACCAAGCCTTATCCCACCAGGTTAGGTCAACATCCTAAGACTTAATGTAGATAAAAATTAATTGGTTCAAAGCCACAGATTAAATTGAGAGCTGATAGCACAACTATATTTTGTCACAATCATTAAAGTTTCTAAATCAAAATAGCATTCAGATAAAAAATAATTAGCAAAAGTTCCACTAAGAATAGAAGAATCCATATATACATATATGATAACATATACAGGTAAAGTGGCAACCATCTTCTTTATTGGAAAAAGAAAGACTATAATAACCTTCTAAGAAGAGCTCTGTACGCATGAAACATTCAACAGCAGCAGACTTGTTTCTAGCATTGAGCTGCAGCATTTTGAAAAGTTTAGTTATTAAGAAGCATAGACAAGTAACTGTGCATGCCAAATATGTCCTGCAGAATTTAAATAGTAGTCAGTGTCTTCAGAAAAAACAGAACTTCTAAGGTGAAAACAAGCAACACCCACAACTCTATACATCTCTTGTGAAGCACTTCTATTAAAAGCCACTTCGAGATTGAGAGCAAGAAAAAAGGAGAATGTCCTCCATCTCCCTGATCACAACCCTAAATTGCCACTTTAAGATTTGCATTAAAAATTACAATTAGGAAGTTGGTAACTCAATAAATTTAATTCAAGCCCTTCATTATAATACTCTCCTTAACATGGTGTAAAAATATCTTTTAAACCCATCTTGTACATAATAGAAGTCAATTCCTTGGTAAAAATATCTGCTAATTATTCAGAAGACTGCACGTAAAGAATACAAATGCTTCCTTCTTTTATACTTTTCTTTAATAAAATGTGAATCAAGCTTTACATGCTTCATTCAATCATGTTTAACTGGATTATTAGCAATCTCAATGGCTGCTTTCAGTGGCATAGCCACATGGGGACGAGGGGGTGCGACCGACCCCTCTGACATTTTTTTAAAAATAATACTATATATTTGGAAGCCCTCACCTTCACTTCGATTGGTCAATTGTCCATCGTTCGTTGCCGAAAACTAAAATTAATCACATATTTGGAAAGCCCACGACCCTAAGTTATCAATTGGTACTACTTTTACGAGGAAATATTGCGATTTGGAATATTAAGTATTGAATTTTAAGAATAAAATATATAATAATAAACAGATGTAGGACACGAAGGGTGCTAAATCAAAATTGAATTGGGTCCGAATTAAATTCCACAGATAGGTGCGGAGATAAGGATTATGCTTGTTCAAACATCGATTGGTTTGGAGTTGATTTGGTCAAATTATGGCCGAACCAAGTTTAAGGTTTAAATGAGTTCGATCAATTTAAAACAAATTAGGATATTTTTGAAGAAACCTTCTATTTTATTTATTCTCTCCCTTTTTTCCCTATGCATGCTTTAGCCTGGCACTGTATACCAACCCTTCGCCTATCCCTCTTTTTTATTTTTCTCTTCCTCTATTTCCTCATTTCCTTCTTCTCCTTCTCTTCTTTGACAATAGTAAACCCATAATTTTTTCCTCTCCTCCTCTCAAGCACAAGAGCTCTCTTTTCTTCTCCTTTCTCTTCTCTAGCAAGCAAGAGATGCAACATCTACCTTCTTCCAGTAACAAGAGCAGCTCTCGGCC
>JBAMIB010000070.1:4302535-4322161 GCA_037177415.1 Kaempferia rotunda | reverse complement strand
ACGTACAAAATGAGGCTTTAAGGGTTACTCATGTCGGATGAAGTCAGATCGGAATAGACGCTTAAAGAGCTGTATACATGAAGCCTTTCTATATCCAACTTTACCTCACCAAAAAAAACTACGATTTTGTGCCCTCCATACATAGTGCAGAACTGATAACAAGGCCAAGTAACGAACTTCCACCACGATAGTGCTGGCCAAAAACTCTAAGCGTCCAACGATATGTGGACATCTCTGGAGGCATGTGGAGCCAACCTCAGATCCTCTGTCATAGCTTTGCAAGAGGAGGGCACGGAAAGAACAAATGCTCCTGTGTCCTGAGCATCTGCTTACAAAAAGTGCATTGTCGATCCTCCTGATAATCTTGTCTATCTCTAGTGGGAAGCCTCCGTAGTGCCAGCATCCAGAAATTGACTGTGTGACTCAACTGCAAATAAGTCTTCCATACCATCCGGGCCCACAACATCTTGGGATTAGGCCATCTAAAGAAGTTATATGCCTGGGCTACTCCTCCATCATGTGCAAACCAATTTGCCAGTCTCTGCCTAGTTGTCTCTAGTGACCCACAACCTCTAGGTTGAGATCTCATATCTGCTGTAACAGCTTGATCAGAGGAGAATCTGGATGAGTTGCTCGCACAAAGAGTTACACAAAGAGGTATGATAGAACATCTTCCCAATATTCAACTTCAAGTCTTTTTGATAGAGGGTTCACAAATGTTGATGGCATGTTCTCATAAGACATGTATGGACCATTTCCTAGAAGAGAATATCATTGTCATTGAAGAATAACTAGCTTGTATTACTTACTAGTATCTAAAGATGGGTGATACACAATAGGAGAATACTCGATCAAGGGTCAGGTCCGAACCAAACCCGGCCCAGACACGTAATCGGGTCAACAGCCGAGCTGGTTCAAGCCTAAAATAATTGTGAACAGGCAATTTGAATGAGTGGTTTGGTTAACCATATGTTTTTTTTATTTTATCATTGGAAAAATGAAAAGGAGACTAAAACAAAGAGTAGTAGCCATCAATTCCGAGAAGAAGGGGAAGGAAGGGGAAGGGTGGGAAAAGCTTAATTTATAGGAAAGAAATGTTTTTTTCTCCTCTTTTGAATGTTTGAATGAGGTGACAACATGGAAGGGTGGTGATGCTCCCATATCATTCTTCATCATTAAAGCTGGTAAGAAGTACTTTGATGATTGAGCCTGACTTTACAAGTTCATAAGATAACAAAAGCAAATTAAGGTGACTGCGGATTAAGAATGAACAAAAGATCTTCCAACGTCGAACGGAAAGGATCTGAGCAGGAGGAATGTTTGTTTCTAGCTTAAATAAGACCATTGAGAAGATTTTTTTATATTTTAAATGGTTGAGATTATTTGATTCCCATGGTGACAAGGGTTGAAAAGTAATAACTACATTGGCAATTTTAATAACTACAAACCCTTTTATATTTTTATTTTTATTTAAAAAAATTTAAATATTTTTTATTTAAAAAATAATAATTTTAAACTTACGCAAATCAAGAACTGAAAAGTAACCGGCTATTCCGAACTATATACCGAAATCATCTTAGCAATTAAGATTAAGGGTCGACATTCCCGGAACCATCGAACAAGCGATTCTGAACCTTCAAACCGACGATTCTAAACCTTCGAACTAGCAATTATGAACCATGATTGGGACTAAATCGGAGATTGCCACTGTTGTTCCTCTTCAGCACTTTGGCTTGTTGATCTACTGTAGGTATAAGGAAGTCCATAGGAATTTGTTCAACGGTTGGGGAACCACCCTTGAATTGGAAGCCGACAAAGACTAATTTTCTTCCGATGGTTCTGTCAAATCCTTTGCAAGCCGCATAAGAAGATTCTACACAGCATAAAATTGATAGTGAAAGAGTTGTACCTTTTCCATTGATGCCCAGGTGATTTCTTCTTCTCCTTGGGTGAGTGGAGAAGTTTCTTTGATGAGCAGTGGAGGTAGAGATTTGCAGGAGAGGACAATCTTTCAGAGGTCGAGATAGATGGTGGGAGCTTAAAGGACCTGCCACAAAATTTCCATTTTGGGGTATCCAGGAGAAAATTCAAAGCTGACAGAGAGATTTGGCACAACTTTGAAGAAATTGACAACTAAATATAGCAGCCCTTCAGTTTCAAATTGGAGGATAATGTTGGCAATCTAGTTTTGATCCACTAGCGCTTGGATCTATTGATAACAACCACTTTGATGCATTCTTTCCCTCTCATACTCCATGTTTTTACTCCTCTCGTATGATTTAATTGTCATTCCTATCATGTTTTGTGTACAAGGGGTTATTTTGAGCTTCATTGCAATTCTCCTAAATTTAGAGCATTATTTACTACAATTTGAACTTTATCTTGTACGGGATCAAAGGAGAGCAAAATTGGAGCTGAAGCTCGCTATAGAAGCCAACATGACCAGAACGTCTCCCACATGAAGCACACTCGGATGCTCCAACTACAGAGTTCAACATGGCCTAACCGTGTCACCACTCACCGCTGCCAGCATTGCCTGGCCAACCAATGTGCACCGCTATGTTGGATGCATGAGGCTTGGGAACTCATCACCGCAGCTGACACGACAGTGTCGTGGGCTGATTCAAGAGGGTATTTAAGTCAAGTTCATATCTAGGGTTCGAGGAATCTCTCCGAAATCGCCTCCTTTAACCTCCATCAACCTTAGCCGCCATCTCCACCTCGCTTCCCCCGGATTAGGAGGAAGGGAGACCATTTCCACCTCTCATTCTCGGATTAGAGAAGAGAGTTTGCTACTAAGGAACCTCCGACAATCCACATCCAACACTTCACTAGTATTTCGCCTCTCATTCTCAGATTAGAGAAGAAGAGGATTCATTCCATCTTCGACAGCATTCCCCCGAGCTCAAATGGTAGGAGTGTCAATTCGGATAGATCGGATCAGATTCGGGTCGGATTGGATTTTTTTTTAAAAAAAATTCCCAACCCGAACCCCAATACAATCTGAAACCCCTAAACCTGACACTGACCAACCTGAACCTGACCATAATAACCCGATTCAAAATGACCTATTTTATTTTATTTTTTTTGATATTTTTCCTATAATTTTTCACTTTTATTTTAATATTCCATCAATATCATACTAGTATTGATATTAATATACGTAAAGACATCTTAATTTGTAAAATAAAATTTGTTTAACCCAAAAAAACCCACTAAACCCTAAATTTGGGTCAACCCGGGTCAACTCGAACCAGACCAGAAAATGTTCAATTGGAAAACCCTCCAACCCGAACCCGACCCGAAAATCCCTAACCAGAACCTGATTTTTTCTAGCTTGACTCGGGTCGGGTCATCCGGTCGGGTTTGTTTTTGACACCCCTATCAAACGGATCAGGGAGAGCTCGGATTCTCTACCACGTTTCGAGATTACGAGTGTGTTTCGTTCATCGCCGCCATTTTGTCGACATCATCTCTTCTTCGGATTAGAAGAAGAGGATCCATACGCATCGACGAGCCTTAGTGGATTAAGAGAGACGCTCCCCCCCTTCATTGCTGGAATCCACATCCCCCGTCGAAGGGAGAGATCTCCACCTTACCTTAGTCTTAGCTTAGCTTAGTTTTTATGCATGCTATGTGTTTGTTGTTGTGTCCCTTACATTACTTTGATTTCCATTGATTCATGTTAATTCATTTAAGTCTTGCTTTGTCTTGTTTCGTTTAAATGCTTTAGGTTCTTGTCATATATTTGGATGCAAGTAGGTTAGGTTAGATTAGATTTAATTTAATGCTTGCACTTCCTTTAATTCTCTTGCAATTGTAGTTTAGGTTAGATTAGACCTTAATTGCTCACATTGTTTTTCATTCCTTAATCTTAGCAACCCAAAATGCAAAACCCCAATTTCAACATAAAAACCCCAAAGCAATAAAACCAATCCTAAGAACTATCATCCTATCATTATATTCGTTGAGACGACCCGAGTCATCACTATGTTACATTAGCGTAGAGAGGGTTCTATAATTAAATTTAAGTTTGAAATAGTATCACGACAATACGGTCTTATCATCTATCCAACTAGAGGTCTCCTCCAAGGCATCAGGCCAAGATAGGGTAACCGAAGCTGTTGACCCACTTGGTATCCATTCCAGCTCAAATTCGGCAAGTCCACCAGCTGTCCATAAATGTTGCAGACTTGGTCAAGGAATTGTTGAGCCCTTCCCTCTTAGACCCTAAGTCACATTCTTATGCCACTTCTACAGGCAGACTATACATTTTTCTGCTCTACATAGACGTTAATGGAGGAGCTTCTGATCCTGAATAGGGAAGAGGGGTTGAGTTGCATGTAGAAGCGCACACATCCTAGCATTAGTGGAAGAGGGGACAACGGTTTTGGATTGGGTGATCACTTACAAGAAGGGGTAGTTACCTGGCTCTCTCATAACTTCAAGGAGGATGGAGTTCTCTAGCAGTCCAAGCTCTTCAAATGTAGTGGGCTCAGTCAATGTTCCTTTGCTATAGAAAGCCTGAACAATTCTCCAGAGACAGGATAGGAATGAAGTTGATTTGTGAAGCAGCAGACTTCAAGATCCAAGGCAACAATATGGATGTAAATAGAGAAGTGGCTGAGTTGGCCTCTCATAGACAGAGTGGTTTCTCCACGCCCAATTTCTTTAGTTCCTAGCCTTTCTCAATGCATGTTCCTTAAAGCTTACTTGTTGGAATATCAGGGGGATCAACAAGTTATCCAAGTGGCAATCTATAATAGATCTTGTGATGGAACATATATTTCGTCTCATTATATTATACAAGACAAAAGCTAGTTCTTCCTAAAACTTTGCAAATGGTATTCTATAAGTGGAGTGGAACATGTAGTTGGGGTTGCCTTGTGGCTCTTGGCTGATAGAGTAGATTGGCGCTTGATTATTCTAACAGATGGACAATTTTGGATCATCATTTTGGATATTACTCTATCTCGATTTCTCTCAAGGATTCATGATCATCAAATATATTTCATGTCACTTCAATCAATGTCCTCGCTCAAGTGTAGATAGAGTGGGTTAATTCCTCATGGAATTGCAATATCTTGGTGGTCTTTTTGATGGATCGTGGCTTGTTGGAAGGTATTTCAATTCCACCTTATCTATGGCAAAAAGGGCAAATTGTATCATGAGTCAAGCGACTTCTGATAATGATTGGCTTTCTGATCAAGAAATATAGGATGTACCACTGCAGGGTTGCCAGTTCACATGGGCAAGTTCACAAGGGGGAAATCCATGTCATGCCATATTGGACAGCATCTGCATCAATTCTAGTGCTGCAGAGATGTTGCAAGGATGCTTGACCATTGCTCTATCTCCGTGGTCATCTAATCATTCCCTCATCCTTCTCTGATCTTGCAAGGGAAATTTCCTCACCCCTAGCATCTTTTGTCTTCAGAATTAACTAGTTTTTTCCCAGAGAAGGTGCAAAATGGCTAGTCAAAGAAACCGGTGTGTGCACTTGAGTTTGAGGGTTTTGCCCCTCAGGATCTGGGCTTAGAAGCTGGGAGAGCTTTGTTAAGGCTCAAGTTGCAAGTAAGGAAAACTTTCTTCTAGGAGAACTTGTCAAACTAATAGTTTCGGAGAGCAAAAACGCTTGAAACTTCCAATTTAGAAAGCAAGACCAAAGTTGAGCTCAACTCATTGAAGTTGGGCAAGACCAAAGTTTAGATGAGCCAAGAATGAGGACAAGAATTCTAAATTCTATCACATTGCAGCAAATGAAAAGAGGCAGAGAAATTATAACACTAGAGCCCAGCTATTCTTGAAGTTTTTTCTGATCACTACTCAGAACATATGGGTACTACTAGCTCTTTGCAGCAATTATGCCTTTACATTTTTTGCTGCTATTTCTATCTCCTCCCTCATGCCTTGACCATTTATACTAATGGTTAGTAGCTACCCGTGATTTACCTTCTCCGTGTTGGCCGAGGGACGGATTGGCAGGGGCACTAGGGGCGAGCGAAGAGCCTTTTGCCCCATCAACTATTTCCATCTAACACATATCACAAAAGTAGAAGAAGCATACAGGCTAGTTGATAATAGTTATATGGCAGTACAGTTCAATCTGGTGAAGTTGATATTCAAAATGTTTGTTGTTGGATTGCGATGCATTATTGAGGATCTGATTGTCAGCTTACAGCTTTCCTTCACCAAAAGCAAAAGCACAAAAGCCTACTCCAGAATCAAAGCTGATTAATCTGTGTAAATCTGAAAGTGAAGAGGAATCATTATCAAATTGTATTATGATAGGACGTTTGACAATGCTAGATGGGATGGACGTGCCCATGTAGTCACTCTCAGAGGCAAATTCCTATTCCAGAATTAGCTCAGCATCTTTTGTTTTCCTGTCAAACGGTTACATTGGGCTGGAACCAGACCTTTTGCCATAGTTTCTATTCGCTGGTCAGCCAACTCCACTGCTGGCAGATAGCTACTGCTGGCTCAGCAATCTTCTCCGAGGAAAAGAAGAATGCCCAATATTCTTTGTGGAGAATTTGATGTGCTGCAATTAACCTTTGAAACTATTCCATCTGATGCCTTAAAGTTATGGAGAAAGACTCTCCACTTGTGGAAAATAAGGGTACCTGTTGTGGACCGATTAGTTTTTGATGGTTTCCTACTCCAGCTGCAATTCATGTTAAACCTAGACTAAAGGCTTCCGTGACCCTTTTTTTTGTTGGTGGATAATCTCAAACTCCCTATGCTGTTGGTGCAGTCAGACATCTTAATGTGCAAAGGGTTTAAATAAGTTTGTCTATTATTTTGTTGTGTGTTTAAGTTTGCAGGACTTGGTAGAATATACATGGAGATGACTTAGTGCAGCTAACTTGGTTGGATATCTGGTAGCTTGAGGTTCATGGAGATTGGTAAAGGATGGCGTGCAGCATCTAAGGGACGAGGAACATCAAAATATAGCCGAGGGAAGCAGACTTCAAAGGCAAAGCGTGAACGAAGGCATGGAGAGCAGCCATGAGCTCGGGTGTATCCGAAGGATATAGGGATGAAGGAAGATAGCTTTGAGGCTAAGGTAAACTCTAAGGGAATTAAGTGTTGAGGGACTCTATCCCAGGTTGAGGGTAGTACCTCAATATAGGCAAATTCGACCTTAGAATGATCGTGTCAAGCACACCAATCAACTGGCAATCAACTGGTATATGATACCAATACTGAAAGCTGAGCTAGGTACTCAGCGGTTGAATACAATAAGTTTATGTTCGTGGTGATCCAGTCTAGCTGATTGATGAGACTTGATTAATCGACTCATAAAATCTAAAACCCAAATAAGGAGATATTGAGGTTAAGGCTGAGTTGTGGTATTTCTAATTGAGTCATAGTGATTATCAGTTGACTAGTAGGTGAAATAGACCAGCACAATCAACTGGGGCCAATTAGGCAGTAAATAGATTTTTTTTTTCATGGCTTAATCAACTGGTGAATCAACTGATCATGGATCAATTGACTGCTAGAAAATGTCCAATCAACTGTTGTTACAGAATTCAAATTATCAGAAACCATTGATGGAGCAACAACAGTCTAATTTGCTAATGATTAATGTGAATAGTCAACTAGTAGTAACTTAGTAGTCGATCGGTGGACGTCGGGCAGCAATGGTAGCAGCCAAAATCTACATCTATGAAAAGAGAAGATGGAGCAGTATTGAAGGCTAACATTCTCGGCATACTTAAAAGACATTCCTAAGCTCTTTGTAATTTTTATTTCAGTTTCCTTGTGCTTAATTGTAAATCAAAGAAATGTAAAAGGTTTCTCCATATCCGGTGATGATTGAGAAGGAGAAAAGCTTGGTGACTGTTTGGAGACTTAGGTCATGGACATAGTAGCTCGTGGGGGACTGTGTATCACATTAAATCAAGTAATTGCTTTGTTTTATTTACTTTATTTTTGTTGCATTTGTTAAACTAACCAAAGTAATCTTCAAGCAAATATTTTTGAAATCCTTTAGAAAGAGGAACGTTTGCTATCTATCTAGGTCATCTGATCCCTAATATATATGTTAACGAAACTTCAGCTTGACTCAAAATAAAGACAAGCGTGAACATATTGGTTCACCCAAAATTCATTTTCAAGAAAAAAAAGAGGCAGATTGTGATACAAACCTTATTCTCATTGCTCCATATTTTTTATTTTCACCAACAGTCTTGTAGATATTGCAAAGAAGCAAACTTTTTGCATCTTTAAGCACCTGAAAAGTAATTACAGCGACTTTTACTCAAATATGGGCAAAACATAGATGTGTTTAAACTTTAAAGCACATGTTGACCATTTTTTCAAATAGAATAATCATGCATTAAATGATAACATTTCCTACATGCATATCATCCAGTCATAATGTCTTCAGAAGGAAAATTTTGCAAGATCAGCTAAAGAATGAAATAGTTGCTAGTGCTTAAGTAGATGGCTTATCTTGCATTGTTTTCCTGTAGCTTAGATATAAGAAACCCAATAACATCAATTATCACAAGAGATTCATGCACACCTTAGAGAGGAAAGGTAAGGCATCCAAAGCCGTTTTAAGAACTATGATATCTGATATCAGCATTTGGACCTTCCTAGTTTTTATTGCAGGCCTCAAGGCTTCTTCTGTAACCTTTTTAGGTTTGAAGCAGAAGTGACAGAGTACTTTATCTGAGCAAAGATTGTATAGATGACCAGTCACTGGACAAACAATCAATAGGCACTGAACGTATAATGGAAGCTTACCAGTTTCTTTTGGAAATTTTCGCAGAACTTGTGATAAACTGAAGAATAGTTCCTCATTGCTCATTAGCTCATCCTGATAAAAGAGAAAAGTCAGAGTGAGAGAATGCGAAAATGAGCCTGCAACTGATATAGAAGTTGTTTTATTGTCATATATTGTGAGCCTGAGGCCAAGGTATATCCATACAGAAATACAAGTATCCAACTGCTGTGCATCATTATTGGAAGAATAGTTTTCCTACCTCGTCCTCAATGGTTGGCATGACTTCAAGATTCTGGAGACACCAAAAGCACTAGTCATTAATGCACTGACTTCTAAAGGTATCTTGTGCATTTACCTGTATTGAGTGGTAATACGATAATAGGTCACAAACAAGGGATAAAATCTTATTCCAAACTAGGGTTTTGTTCCCTGATCAGAATGAGATATGCCAGCCGTACCAGGCGTCATTGCGAATGATTATGTCTGAGTGCCAACCTTAGGCAAAGGAGGGAGGATGAACCAGAGGAGAAGAGGAGGAATTGTGTACTTGTGGAACCCTCACAGACCAATCAAAATTCACGTCTCACGTCACATAAAGGTTTTATTGACCAAAAGTCATCATCTCGTGACACAGAAGCCATCGTCTTACGTCACAATCCCTCTTAGTGTTGCAGAAACCTCGTCTGGTTGAAGTTGCGAAGTCATCGTAGACAATTTTCGTTCGTCTAGAACGGGTGCTATATATCAAATTTATTCCATTTAATTTACTTTCATAATTTAATTTTAACAACTAATTGAACTAAACTAAACCATTTAATTTATTTTCCATAATTTAAAATTAATTTTGATAGCAAATTGAGCTAAACCAAACCAATATTTTGAATTTCGAAGTCCAACTAAAGTCCGGTTTTGATTTAGTCGTTCAGGTAGGCACGGTTAAGGTTTGAAACCTCAAGCTGTGCCGGTATTTTTGTCTCTAACTGAAATGATATTGTTTCGGTAACTGATAGAAAATTAGAAGAGGAAGAAGGAAAGAGATTAAGAAGAATAAGACAATTATATAGTTAAGTTCAATTTTGTTGTAACATATTGAAATTTTTTCCTCTCTTCTTTTCTGTCCTCCTTTGTTTTTCTTCCACGTGTGTGAACCCACTGCTCACCACCCGTTCTCTTCCTTGCCATGCGCGCACAAAATCCCTCCATGCGTTCGCCGACTCTCCTCTTCTCTCTATTTACTCCTTTCTTCTCTTCACAACCACAACAACCCTCTTCCTCTTCTCCTCCTCCATCCTCTTCTCCATCAAAGAGCAGCAGCATCTTTACTGCCTTTCTTCTCCAACAGAACCAACAGCAGCAACCTCAGTTGCCGCTCTTTTCCAGCCAATAGACACCAACAGCCTCTCCATCACCCTCTCTTTCTCTTCTCCCTTGCTGTCCTTGCATCTCACCAGTAGCCGCCGGAGCTAGCTGAGACCACTAACAAAGAAGGCAAGAGGAGCCTTAGTTGCTTCCCTCTCCCAGCAACAAGAGCAGCACCTTGCTGGCTTCTTTCAACTGCAGCAGCCTTCCCCTTTTGTCCAATAATAACACCAAGACAATCAACAAGGTAGTCTCTTATCCTTCATTCGTCTAAGAGCAGTAGCTCTTCTTTTCTTCCTAACAGAAAGAGCATCATCGTTGCTGCCTTTTTCATTCAAATGCAGCTCGCTTCTTCCTATTTTTTCCAGCAACAGGGGCAGGCATTACACAGTAGCAAATTGCCCTCCATCTGTTGTTACAACTTGTACGACCACCAATTAAAGGGTTGATTGGCCAGGGGTTTCATATCAATGAAATACCTTTACTATTTCGTCAATCAAAAGAAAGTTGCAAGGTATATTCTATTTCAATCGATTCTGTTTAAGTTGGTTAAATAACATTATTAGATCGTAGTGGAGGTCTCATTTAGGAATGAGAAATATTCGAGGTATTGAGAACAAAAATGATCTATCGATTTTGTCTTAGATAATGTTTCAATTTTATATTATCCGTCTTATTGAATATCATTTTGAGTATTTGAATTATTTTCATATTGTAGTTGTAGATACAAGTTCGAGTGGAGTACGATGACCTACCAGCACTCAAAACTTTTGTTGTATATAAAAAAGGACAAATTCAATCCTTTGACTCATTAGACATTTCCTTGTGCATGAATAACTAGATAAATAGATTAAGTATGCTTGTATAACTGTTTCCAAAATTGAGATTAAAATCATATTTAAAATAAAATCATTGGAGGGTGAATAATTGATGTTATTTCATGTTTACATGTGGGTTTTATATGGGAATTACGATAGGAATGGTTGTTTTAAAAATTCAAATGGATGGTCTGAATTACTCTTCCATTGATATATGTCTTTAGATTTGTTTGATCTTTCATATTGCTGATACTTCTTATTGTTGAAACTTATAGCTTCATGTTTTATAATGTTAACCTGTGAACCCTATAACGATATCTAAATGAATGACCATGTAAAGTTGACTTGGGTTGGATGTTTAAACTGACAAATAAGATGTGAACGAAAATGAATTAAACATCATATGGATATTAAATGGAGAAAATGAAATACTAAAAAGTGAAAACTCCAAGCCTAGTCTTATAACATAGTGCTCAATATGTTGTTGTGATAGCGTAGTCGCCCGCGGTCTAGAGCACCTAACTGCCCATATGTTGTCGTGGCAGCGTGATCGCCCACAGTCAATGTCTATTGTGTATTCCACCAATGAGGAGGCTCTTAACCTATGATGTTATTACGCTATAAGGATACTAGTTCCGGTGATTCACTTCTTAGCTGATTTATCAACTTTAGACTATCGATGATATTTATATATGTTTATCTTCATGATTTGTGATAATTTAGCATGTTGATATTATATCATTGATGGTATGTATACTGCTGATTTAATAATAAGAATTGATCATTTATGTAAATTTATGATAGATGATAATAATTTATAAATTCTAACATAAAAAATGTTAGATGATTATAGATATACATTTATGTATAAATTGAGAACTTGAAGAACTTAAAATTGTAATAAAAGATTGTGATCTACTCTACTTCCTTGACCTCTTTAAAATGATTAAATTCATGCACATCTCTTCTAATTACCCACTTAACAATTTGTACTTACTATCTTCTTTTCTTTGGCCTCCAGTTTTGCAGGCACAAGCCATTTTAATATTATAGTCGGTTTCAGCTTGTACATTAAAAGATATCGACTTGTTGATTTTTGGTTTGGTTTGATTTTTATTCGTCTTATTTATGTTTTGTTTCATTTGTTGTTCTATCCGTACAACTTTTGTTGTATATAAAGAAAATGATATAAATAAATAAATTCAATGACTTTCTTGGTTTTCTTGTTTATATAGTTCCTAAATCTCTTTTATTATATTATTGTCGAATGGGAAACCTGCTGATGTGTGGGGAATTACACCTATGTGGCGTGACATTTGTTTTTCCATTGTAATGCTATAATTTTGACATTATCTTGTATAGAAACAAACTACAAAAACAAAACAACATTATATTAATTTTCGCAAGTGAACAGGTGTCGAATGATGACATAAAATGATATTGTAAGTTTTGAACATTTCACCAAGTATAATACAACAATTCAAACCATAGGCGTTGTGCTTAGGGTCAGATAAATTTAGATTGGTCACAATTTGGATTTATTTTGGTCATTGTAGGGTTTGAACCAGTTTTTAACTTGAGATAGATTCATTTGGTCACGTTTTGATGTATAGTACCAAATACAAAATGGTTTTGTTAATGTTTTGTAAATTTTTCACTATTACTTTGAGAAAGGAATAAAACCATCTTTTATTGTGGTACTTGTTTATGTTGTATTATTTATTGTCATCGTGGACATGGATATATTCTAGCTAATTATAACTAGGAGAGGTACCTCTTGGCACCTAGAAGATTAACTTGGGTCATGATAATTTTTATTAGTATCAGAGTGAGGTTCATAATTTAACTTTGTGAGTTTCTTGCTTTTTGACTTGTATTGGTGAACTATTGAACTTAAAATATTTTTGCACAAGTCAATCTGTATCTTTGACCTAGGAGACTTTTGCTCATTGGTTTGCAATTTCAGCTGTGGTTTTTTTAAAGTTTATTTTATTTCATGATGTCAGGTTATGCCTCAAGGCGGTGCTATTCAAGATCCATGTTGGGGCCAAGGTCAAGCTTGTAGTAGTGCATTTATTGCAAAGGGGGTTGATTAGAGTCCAGAGGACTTACCTAGTTCTATTCGAGACTCATCATCAAATGCTTGTATCAATCCCAAAGAGGGGATTGCATTTCAGTTAGATGTGTCACCTGTAATGGGCTTCAAGGTTGATCCTTTTGAGCTTTGAGAGTGCCCATGGTTAGCATAGTGATACAGTGGATAACTATCGAATCCGTTGATTCATGCTCGAATACTGGAAGTCACTGTCGAATCCATTGATTTGAACATGAATACCGAAAATAATCTTCCAAGCCTGTTGATTCACGCATGAATAACATGAAATAGGCATCCAAAATTACTTGAAGTTTTGGGGAATAGAACGGCATGGCCGAATTAGTATTAATCAAAAATTGTCCTCAAAACATGAAACAGGATACTTGTACTCAAAAAAAGAAAAAGAAATCCTCATATATAGATCTCAATTCCCATATTTATTAGAAAGAAAAGAAATATTACCAAAAAGAAAATTGTTAACAAAAATCCTAAATAACAAAACAGGATGCTAACATAGATAAATCCTAACCCATATGTATTAGAAATGCCAAAAATATCTTAAATACCATAAAAATGAAAATTACCACAAAAAAAAATTGTTCAGAGTGGATTTTAGGGCCTTAACTTGCTAGTTATGTTACGTAGATCTTTGAATTCTGCACGTATACCCAATGACAGCCTAATTTCGAGCCCCGGGTTATGGCTTCCTGCCGAACCCGCATCACATAGCTACTATTGCAACTGACTTGGTGGTGGATTACCTAGTTTTATTCTGAACTTGCCATCTGATGATGCTTGGATTGATCCCAGCAAGGAACTATAAATCATTAGATGTGCCACCTGCAATGGACTCCAAGGTTAATCCATTGAGAGTGTCAATGGTTAACCTGGCTACAGTTCAGGCTAATGTGCTGATCGGTAAGGTATGCATTCCTCTGCTTGCCATGTTCTGCAAAGGATCATTTTACATTTTTTCCATGGAGGTATTGATCCCTAGGAGGCACGTGCATGGTTAGAAGATACTGATTGACTTTTAGGTACATGTCCTGCTCGAATATCGAGAAAGTGAAGTTAGCCACTTACGACTTTAGAGGCAAGTGGGTACATGGTAGAAAAATTTAAAAAGCCACTTTAATAGTGTTGAGTTTTAAATCAATTAAATTGTTGGGTTTAACTATTGCGGTAATAAATGTTAGCTTTCATCTTTCAACATGTGGCCTTTTATATGGGATTACATTTGAGAGAGAAAAATTTAAAATATAATTGAATGCTTTCATTCCACATCTAATATTCTTCAAACTATTACACCATCCATAGTTCATGTTTTTGTTTAGTTTTATATCCATACTATATCAGTTACAACTTATCTCTTGAAGCCCTCTTTTAAATATTATTAAAATCAGTGCAACTAATGTCAAATACATTAGTCCCTAAAACTAACCATAATGAATGTGTGTGTGTGTGTGTGTGTGTGTGTGAGATATTTGCTATAAATGTGTAAACTCAAAATGGAATAATACTTGAATATAAAAAATCTAAAGAGAATAAATGGCAAGCATAAATGGTGAAATAAATACTGACAAGTAAACACTCTAAGCCTAGCTTTTATAGAGTTCCTATCCAGACACCCGTAGAGACCTGTTTATGTGTGGCACGTATGTTTAGTGTTTATTTTGTGTGTGATGCTACGTTGTTGTTTATCACCGTTTAGAGCTTCAACCCACGTGGCATATGACACTAATACTCTGCAGGACCTAACTCTAGTATTTTACTTCGTAGCAAATTTTTATAATACAAAATGTGAACTAACTAACGTTGGATATAGATATATGTATAATTATTCATAAATGATATAAAATTTGAACCTTAACAAAGTTGGAATCCTAACATTGAAATGAGAACTACAACTCATCGAGATTCTTGGATTCTTATTTAGATTACAATTTATGCACATTTGTTTCTATTTAGGCACATAGCAAGTTGTGTTTCCTCTAAATTTCCCTTGGCCTCCAGTTTTATGGGCAAGGAAAGAATTTATAGCCTTTTAACTGTAAGAGTTACCTAGAGATTTTCTTACGTGCTGAAAAGTAGGTTTCATCTCACATGTTTTCCTTATCATTCTTCTTGTTTACCATTTTGTTATTGTAAATCTTGGTGTACCTTCTTTTATCGAAAAGAATACTTTGTTTAACACTTTGGTTTCTTAGTTATACAGAATGGTTTTGTTTTTGTTTTGTAAAATTTGTTCTATTAA
The DNA here is from genome assembly GCA_037177415.1 of Kaempferia rotunda. Taxonomy (NCBI): domain Eukaryota; kingdom Viridiplantae; phylum Streptophyta; class Magnoliopsida; order Zingiberales; family Zingiberaceae; genus Kaempferia; species Kaempferia rotunda. The sequence continues at coordinate 4,306,895 of JBAMIB010000070.1, read as the reverse complement.
TAAAATGCATATTTTGCTGTGGTATTTGTTTATCTAGTGTTATTTATTAACATCGAGAATGTAGAAATTTTCGTGATAGCTGTAGCTTAGGCCAAGGGTCGATACTTGGCAAAGGAGAAACGAGACGTCCACAATGACATATTCACTCAAGCATTATCGTCAATTCATTCGTCTATGAGAGTTCCACATGTTGGTAAGCAAGTGAAACGAGATGTTTCATGCGTCCCAATCAATGCCTAACAATATTATAAATTAATTAATCCTCTTCAACATTGAGGATTTATAGTATTTGAAACTTGGAAATTGGAGCGATCAGAAGAACAAAAATTTAAAATGGCTAACAAAGTCAGGGAAGTGATAACTCTAGTAACTAAATTTGTTAGAAGCATTTACCTGCTGATTTGAGATCTCATGAAATTCTGCTTTCTCTAATACCTTCCCATCATTTCCCCATATCTCATCTCACATGGTTCTCTTGTGACAGACAAATGGTTTATCAGGATGCCAACTTCTTTACATCTTAAGAAGTCTGGTATTTAGAATATATATATATATATATATATTTGGATTAGACTACTGTTTGAAGTGAGTCAACTTGATGTGTTATTATTCCAGCCATGTAATATTTAAAAATTTTGAAAAACACATCACAAAAATATAAATCATTTCAGGGTTTTTTTCTTACACTAATTTCAAACATAATAGCCACATAAAAATCATAACAAAGTTATAGGAAGGAATCAGAGGGTTAATAAAGCAGCAAAATTTTGAACTAAAATGCAAGAAATAAGTGTATTAGCTTCTAAATAAACCATGCAACACTTACCAAGCAATCTAATCGAGCATTTATAGTTTCAACATCTTTCAAAGGCTGCAACAAGTTTGCACGAAGTAGTCTAGTCCTGGAATGCACAAGCATAACCTAAATTTAAGATGGGAGGAAGAAAAGGAAAATATGAAGAATGGCAGAAGTATGCACGATTGCTCTGATTTCATTTTAGAAAACACCAAACAAACTTTAAAAATTGAAAAATTAACACCAATTTCTAAGCATTAATATTACGTGTATTACATGTTAACCGTCTAATATAAGTTCTAATATAAGTTGAACTGAGTTTTTTTTTTTTAATCTTTACAATTAAGAAGATAAAAAGAGCTGACTGAAAACGTATTATACTGCTAGATGTTAAGGTGGTACATGCACAAAAAGAACAATGGAGGAATAGAATGAAGTAACATAAATAATTTCAGGTGTTGGTATTGTGCAAACATAGTTTGACAGATATGTGCATGAGTACATTATGGTGATATATTGTACATATCAATGATATAGTTTAAAGAAAACTAAGCAACAAACATTTTGTCCACCATCAAAATTGATAAGAATACAAAAATTATATAACATGTGTGGTCGACTGCTATTTATATTCCGAAAAAGAAAAACTAAATGATTGACAATTATGATGGAGGATATGATACTCAACATGTTGGCAGATAATTGGATTATTTAGATTATTGGAGCAATAGGACGTCCCTGCCTAGAGAATGAGGGTTGCAAAGGACAAGTCAGGAGCATGTCAGCATAAGTATGTTCAGAAGGGTAGGGTGGCTAATAGCTACAACTAGAACCTAGAAGCCTGGAACCGTAACACATTTAACCCAAATAATTCTGATCCACCTAGGCGATTTGCTAATAAATGTCTTGGTAACAGTTAACAAAATAGTAGGATGAATTACCATTATCACCTTTCACCACTTATGGCTTACCCATGTTCTTAATTCTTATTTTAAAAACATAGGCATGCTGAATCCCTTCAGACCGTGATGTTCTTTATCTGTCAACATGCTAGCCACCGTACGTAGCTCATGGAAAGCAATCCTTGTTCTCTGCTTCTTAAGGCAAGAATAATGGGAAATGGCCCAATAGCAGTTATAGTTGGAATAAAGCGCAGCTGATGATTGTTATTAACCCCCAAAACAGATTGCATAACGATATCATTTTAAAGAATAGGTTTAATCTCATCTGATGTATTAAATGATTAGGTGTTACGTTGGAGTGCTACATGATTTTTTATCGTATGAAAAGGAAAGCTTATCTATTTCACTCAACATCAAAGGGGCAAAATTTTAGGATTAGGATTTCTGATAGGATCCCGAGATAGACTTATTCAAATAACCCCATCAAAATATTATCCTTTAGAATATGCTATTAGATTTGTTATTAATTTAGATAAGGTAATTTGAGTTATTAATATTTATTATTTGAATAGGTTATTAGACTTATTAATAATTTTTATATTAATTTGGTATTCCTGTATGGTTATATATAGAGAAATTATGTAATATTTTAGGACAAACAATAAAATGATTTAATTAAATAATCAACTACTTTGGTTATTGGAGGTTGATCCCCTCGAAGTAATCATTATTAGAGGTCAATCCCCTCCAAGCGATCATCGCATCCCCTTTCTTTCACACCTTTTCTATATTTTCCCACGAGTTAGAAGGTGGATTCCTATCAACTTGGTATTAGAGCAAGGTTAATTTCATATTATGACAAATTGGAGATTGATGAATTCCCTGAAGTAGAGATCCTACCAGATTTATTTCTAAAGTAGAAAGATATTTTCTCCTACACAACACATCAAATGATTCAAAGGTGGAAATATTTTCTTTGCATCTGGATGGAGAGGCTCTCTGGTATCAATTATTTTATATCATCTCATGGATCTACAATATGGGAGGATTTTGTAGATAGTCTTCTCACTCGTTTCACACCTCAAAAGTATGATGATGCAAATGAGGAATTATCTAAAATTCAACAGATCACAATGACAGCAGAATATCATACTCGCTTTCTTCAACTCTTTAACCTACTTGTGATTGATCCGAACGAAAATTGTGTTGGAAAGACATCATGGAAAATAAGGAAACAAAATAATATTAGAAAGAAATGATAAGGATTACGTAAAATAAGGAATAACAATCATAATCTTTCAAATTAGGTATGAAGGAATTATTTGACTTAATTATAGAAATTTTTTCAGAGATGTATATATATTTGTATCATCTTTCAATGAGGTATAAACAGATTTCTTCATAATTCTTTTCTACTTCCATTGATTTCCCAACAACTAGTGATGCAATGCACAAACCATGGGAAGCCGAAAATTCCATTATTATGGCTTGGTTGATTAATTCAATGGCGCCTCAAATTGGAAGGACATACCTATTCTACAAGAATGCTCAAGAAATCTAGAACGCAGTCCAAGAGATGTACTTAGATCATCAAAACACATCCCAATGTTTTGAAATCCGATCAAATCTGCAGAACATGAAGCAAGGATCAATGTCAGTGACAAAGTATTACAACCGCTGATTGATCTATGGCAAGAAATGGATCTTTTTTACATAATCCAATGGAAGTGTGTGGAAGATGGAGTGTTGTATAACAAGACACTTGAAAAAGAGCAGATATTCGAGTTTCTTCAAGGCCTCAACGTAGACTTGGATGAAGTGCGAAATCACATTCTGGGAGTCAAACCTCTTCACTCCATTGAAGTATTTTCTGAAGTTCGACGAAAAGAAAGCTGGAAGAAAGTCATGGTGAATCCTTCCACTCTAATGGCGCAGAAGAGCAACCGCAAGGATCTACCTTGGTAGCCACTCGACCACAATTTCATAAACGAAAAGAAAATAAAATATGGTGTGAGCATTGTGGGAAGCCAAATCACACCAAAGAAACTTGTTGGGACATTCATGGAAAACCCCAAATTGGAAGCCACGATGTCAAAGGATAGGAAAACCATTATCACACATAGTTGAATCCAGTGAACCAAAGAAGACACCTCCCGCAACATTTACTCATGAACAAATGGAAATTTTGAAGTCCATATTCCAAAACACCAAAATCCTGAAATTTTGGACTCCATGTCTAAGGCTACAATCGCCCAACAAGGTAATATCTCATCAAACATTATTATCACAAAGGAATGATAAGGATAAATGGATTCTTGACACTGGTGGATCTGATCACATGACGGGGCAATGCATAATTTTTTAAAATTATAAAATATGCAACAATGAAGTGAAAGTTTTAGTGGCAAATGGAAATACAATTACAGTGGAAGGGATTGAAGATGTTCTTGTTCAAGGACTTCAATTAATCTATCTTGCATGTTCCAAATTTAAAATACAGCCTCTTATGTTAGCAAAATGACTAAGGATCAAGACCGTAAAGTAACATTTCTTTATGATCATTGTGTATTTCAAGATTCATCTTCGGGGAAGATGATTGGCAATGCTGAAGAATGAAGAGGCTTCTAGCCTTCTACTATCTTCACTAGTTCTTACCTGCAAC
>JBAMIB010000070.1:4147556-4158714 GCA_037177415.1 Kaempferia rotunda | reverse complement strand
AAAATACCTTCATCACATTATTTGATACAATCTATTGAATCCATGTTGATATCAGATTTGTACATGAATCAATCAAGTTTTGATGTATCAATAAAAGGAAACAAGCAAGCCCTGTCTTGAAACAATTCATCATATTATTTTAAAATTCATCCACTTTACTTTTTTGGGGCAAATTTGTCATATCACATCTGTGATGCAATTTGCTTGCTAAAATGTTGTTCTTTTTATCTTTCAACTTTAAGTAGTGTGAATGACAGCAGTAAAGAATATTTCACAATTATGTGTATTAACTGGCATAATCATATGACCAAAAATTGCTTCAGGAAGTTTACAAACTGTTTTTTTTTAAATAAATTGTAAAGTAGGATGTGTTTTCTGTATTATGAATGAGCATTATGAATGAGCTTGATAATATTTTTTTGTGTTATATTTTGATTTAGGATTTTTGTGGAAGTTTAATTTATATTACTTTGTTTCTTATTTTGTAGTTTGATTATTTCCTACTTTCTTTAGGTTGGAGCCTTTAAAAGGAGTCTAATTCTCTAATGTTAAATCATCTTTTGACAAATAAAATTGGGCAAAAATCAAAAGGCGCCCTAATTTTTTGGAATCATCAAAGGGACACCCCTTTTTGATTTTTAATCCAAAGAGCACCCATGATAGTTATCTAACTGCCGTCCAATACAATGTTCTCACATTATTATCGCCTACCATCCAGTCCTATTAGTTAGTTTTATGAACAAGACAAGTCCGCTTATAACACATGTATGTGTTGTAGCACTATAAAGCCGTAGTTGCTACAATATTGTAGCAGCTATAATTTTGTAACTGTTACAGTGTAAATGAATGTATTCTACAATATTGTAACAGCTACGGTTTGATAACCGCTACAATGTGAATGTTGTTGAAGATGTCAAATTTGCTGATACTGTATTTAATGCATGTGGCACTGAACACTATATTTTAGGGTAACCCTGTCATTTTACACAGGTTGCTAGTGGAGTGGGGCGCCCTTTTGAATAATAATCAAAAGGCGACACCCCTTTGATGATTCCGAAAAAATGGGGTGCCCTTTTGATTTTTGCCCAATAAAATTCTCTTTGATAATTCTGATTCTCTGAGTGAGACTTTGTCTAAGGTGGTATTGTATTACTGTTGTCAAAGTAATAATGTGAATATGTAGACTTATTCCTTTCTGACATCTTCATTCTTTGCTTCTGGATAGTGGTCATTCAGTTGAATTTAAGATAGTGTAATGAAAAGTCTTGTTTTTTAATCTTTCCGGTCACAACAATTTAGAAAATGTTCCAAGTTGAATGAATGCACTTGTTGAGGTTTGGGTTAGTTTAATCATGTTCACCTCCAACACTAGTGGGGGGAGTATTATTAATATAAACATTTAAATTTGTCCCTTCCTAATAGCTTAGCCTTTTGGATAAGTGACGGTTCAATCAAGTTTAATAAGATACATTTATGTTTTATTTCATTATTTGTGTATCTCCTTTTATCTGTTAGATACCTATTAGCTGAGGCAGGGGATACCATTTATGCTTCATTTATCGGGACAAAACAATACAAGTAAGCAAAACCATAAGATTCTAAAGTTCCTGAATATTCAAAGATAAACTCAGAAGTTACTGATCTTTCGTCACTCTTTTAGAGATGTCATAGCTGATGCAAATATACTTCAGGGAGCTATATTCCACGAGGATGATGTTGTGGATGATTTGAGTGATATTGAATCTGAACAAGCTGACAGGGAAAACAAGATTGATGTCAACCTTGGAAAGCCAATTCAAGAAAAATGGAAGCGATTGAGAGAACGTCCAAAGCCTGCTGCACATAGGGTGTGTTTCTGATTAATTTTACTATAAAATATTGTTAACATAGATTGTAATCCCTTCAATTGATCCAAATTACATTTGTTGTCTGAAACTCACTGTTAGGTAACAGTTTCCCTCTATTTTTCCTACAGGGATTCTTGGGGCGTGCTAAAGGGATTCCAGCATTGGAGTTGTATAAACTTGCTCAGAAAAAAAATTGTAAGCTCGTCCTTTGCGGGCATTCACTTGGTGGAGCTGTAAGTGATGTTTATTGTCCTCTACTTATATTGCCTCTTCATTTGCTAATATGATCCTTCTTTCTTGTCTTCTGAGGGCTCTCTTTATAATGCTAGGTAGCTGTACTGTCTACACTTGCAATTTTGAGAATTCTTGCAACATCTTCTCTAGCTAAAGAGCACGAGAAAGTTCCTGTGAAATGTATCACTTTCTCTCAGCCACCTGTCGGTAATGCTGCTTTGAGAGAGTATGTTCTTTCATTCAATTGTGTAGAACAGTCCTTATATATCTTTGGTTTGAATTTTGATCATCTAGATTAGGGGAGCTTTCGTGGTAGTTACTTATTTGGCTAAGTTCGTTATTTGCAACTATGCTAACCTCACTACATGAATACAATACATTTATGATGTCCTTTTTACATGATTCTAGTTATGTTCATCAGAAAGGATGGCAAGGCTATTTCAAAACATACTGCATTCCTGAAGATTTGGTTCCACGGATCTTGTCTCCTGCATATTTTCATCATTATAGCACACAAGTTCAGCAACCATCTTTACATGAAGGTTCTGATGGTTCAAACTATGAAGAAGAGACAAGTAGGTCAACCTTTCAAAAGGGCAAAATAAATGATGGGGAAGAATTAGTCCTTGGAGTTGGCCCTGTTCAGACTTCAATATGGAGACTCAAAAATCTTGTTCCCTTAGAGGCTGTTCATAAACATTTAAATATATTCAAGAAAGTAGGAAATGAGAATGGATCTGTGTCATCACTTGAAAATTGCAGCTCCCCGACTGTATTTGGCATACCTGATCCGGAACCTGAGTCTTTGGAAATCCAGGAGGATTCTGATGGGATTTCTTTGACTCCTCTTGAGCCGGATAGGACTGTTGCAAATGACAGCCATTTAACTAGGAAAACCAGCACCAGAATCGGGGAGTCAAGGCGGTGGCATAGAGTTCCGTCTTTGCCTTCTTATGTACCTTTTGGACAGGTATCAACATTCATCTATCTGTTCTTTTTCTTCTTTAAGCTAACCTTATAATTAAATATATAAGAAGGTTTCATCAGTTAGTCTTAAATTGTCACCTCTGGCAGCATCATATATTACTTGGAATTCTGGATACAGTGAATGAAAACCGAATTTGCTTGCTCATATCAGAGTATAAGTCAATTTTGCAGACATATTCTTCTGTAGGACGCTAAGTTATTGAGTTTTGAAGATAGAATTTGCTTGCTCGTATCACTAAAAGATGCTGCAATATTGCCTGAATGGGACCTGACCTAGCTGCATAAGTTCATCTTTATATGCTGTTTGGGTTGAAGATTGTTAATATTCGATTCATGAGTTTGCATTCAAGTTTATCTTGTATGCTCGTATCTAGAAGATACTTTGAATGCACAATCTGACCTTTCAAATGAGTTATGTAGACATAGCCAGTTATGTTTTTGCTCGATTTCATTTTTTTTACATTATTATCAATTTTTATGTAGTTACTTCTATCTTGTTCCTATGGCTGTTTTAGATAACTTTCAATATTTTTTGGAAGTTATTAAAGGGGTTTATTTGTCATTCACTATCTGTGACCATATTTGACAAAGTTGCGTAGTCATGACTAAAGAGGTTTCTTTTGAGTTTTGATTGTTGACCAACATGATAATACATGTACATACATATACATACATACATATATGTGTGTGTTTATTATGTATATCACATTCAAAAAATGGTAATATTTACAAGATGGAGGTTGCAAAAAGGTAAAATAGAAAAAAAAAAAGTTCATTATAAGATGCAACTTCTAATCCTTAATCTATGACCAAAACTAGTAATGTATCACACACTTTTTAATTTTAATACAACAGTGTGTTTATAGAACAATAAGCACGTGCATGATAGAGATCAATTGGTTGAGGGATGCTAGGGTCAGAATTAGTCATGAGATGTTTTTCCTTGTGCTCATGGAGTGGACAAAGCTGAATTTTACTATGGTTGTGGTACAAGTGGTACAAGAAAAAAATTACGCTGCATGATCTAGTTGATGATTTATTGAACTATGATTACCATGTTCTCAGTAAAATATATTGACCAACCATGGGGAAAATGTCTGTTGTGATTTTGTTGGTCTAGATTTGGTATGAGGATATTGAGTTGCGCTATAATATTTGGAATATACTTTATGCCATCTTATTTTAGTATTAGGTAGGCAATGTATTTTTTACTTTTTAGTATGTGCTAGATATGTTTAACCAACAGGCCATAGAATGTGGCAGATGTGTTTAATATTTTATGCTCTGACCTTCAGGGTGCATATCTGCAATAAACCATGATAACCAACAAGAACTTCATATGCATGCCAGAATTTCATAGGTTATAATTTGAAGATCTGATCTTGAAGAAGGTTGTCTTCTAGGGTTGTACTCATCGTATACTGAAGTCTGAACAAATCTTATTTTATTCAGACACTGCCTACTATTCTGAATTGAGCAAACCAATAGTCACCAGGCATAAAGTGGACATTAAAAGCTAGATTCAGATATAAGATGGTACAGGTGGATCAATGCATCAGTTCATCCATAAACCATCTTAATATTTTTTGACAAGCTCTTTGGTTGGTTATACATACTTCTTCCTTGACATTGATTAGCTTGATTCTACCAATCAATTATGTTTTCATACTTTTCCTACTTATTTCCTCCTTGTCAAATTGGATGCTACATTGTTGTTGTTTGGGAGTCATCCCTGGTGGAACACCAGCATCTCTTCATTGAGTGGGTAACTGGTATCTGAACACCTGTATATAACAGTATATGTTGCAGAAGCCTTCCATTATTTGAGATGTTTCTGAAGATACTATTTAAAATTCATGACTTCTGGAGACTTTAGTATATTATTTCATTCAGTTGTCTCTCAAGGAACACACTAAAAGGGGGATTTTTTTTTCTTTCTTTTTTCAGACCTAATTTTCAATATTTTAGATATTTTGCTTTATCTTTATGCTTTAGTCAGTAATCACTTGTTTCCATGTTATGTACTACTATGCTCTGGTATATTCACTTAACTGTTCTTCCTTTTTTACTTTTAGTTGAGCAGACCATTACAAATAATCACCTTCTAACTCTAATAACTACCTTGGTGTTTTCTACCAGCTCTACTTGTTAAGAAGTTCATCGGTTGAGTCACTTTCTGATGCAGAATACTCAAAATTGACATCGGTACGAGCGTACACATCGTCCATGAGTTTGTGTGATTGTCTGATAGTATTCTTGTTCTAGTATTGTTTTTTTCCATCTAACTTAACAATAGCAAACTCTAGCTACTCATTCTGATTACTTTGCCCTGGGAAAGGCATTTGCAGGTTAGGTCTGTCATAACAGAATTGAGGGAGCGCTTTCAATCGCATTCTATGAAGTCATATAGGTCTCGCTTCCAGAAGTAAGAATTGCTTTATCTGTAAGATTTTTTTTTTTCCATGTTGTTCTGCACAAACTATAAGGGCTTCCTGACTAATGTGTTGTTGAATCAGACCACTAGGAATTTTTCTTGTATTCTTTAGATTTTTTTGTCAATCTTAATAATTAATTTAGGCTCTTCTGATATTTCCTCGTAGTTTAAACATTTTTCTTGTATAAATTCACTTCAGTTTCAGGATTTTCTAATGTTGAGGATGTTTCTAGAGATTTGTTTGCTGCACAATTATACAATTTAACAGCACAACAATCCTAGAATAGGAAATGGCTCTAGATAAGGTCAAGGAGACTCTAGATTGCTACTTAAGTGTTGTATTATGCGATCCAATGAGTGAACCAATATCATGGTCTGAACAATCACATGTTCCTTTTCATGGATGTTTCTGGTTCAATAGACATCTATTTCACTTTCACCTTGACCTACAATTCACAAAACCACAAGCTGTTATAATCATCCTTTAAAGGAAGTTGGAAGTATTGTTTCAGGCATATATTCTTAATAATGAACTGACTGTGGTTCATCATGTTTTTTTTGGATGGTTGCTCTAGTCTTGGGTGAATGCAGTCTTGGGTGTATGCAGTGGGAGACTCTTATCATAGTTTAAGGGTATCATTGTAAATTTGAGCAATAAATGAATACCTTAATTTGGCAGGTTATATGACATGTGTATGTGTGTAGATGCTCCTCCCTTTCTGGGGATGGAGCAGTTACCACATTTTCCGCATCCGCACCAATTGCTTGGCTTGGCAGCTCCTGGCGCTGTAGAGTTTGGTCATATTGTGGAGCCTCCTCTTATCCAAATTGCAACTTCTATTCTTCCTCTTGGTTGGACTGGAGTTCCTGGTGATAAACACACACAGCCAATGAAAGTTAATATTGTGGGACATGGGCTTCACCATTGCACACTTGTACAAGCTCAAGTAAATGGAAGCTGGTATTATCTTGACTTATATTTCAAACTTTTTGGTTTCAAAAGCAATTACTTTGTTGGTTAATATGGTGTGTTATGGATTATCTCACATAAAAGTAATCATTTGATAAAATATACATAAGTCCGTATAACATTTCCATTAATAGCTTATGTTTGAGGCATCAACCAAAGTTGGTCTTCCCTTGGCTGGTTCTTTTATGGTTTTTGACTGATAAAGTTGTCACCAAGCAAATTTTGATTTTTTTATATTCATATAACATGATCATTAATTGCCTATGTTTGAAGAACCAACTAAAATTGTTTGTTCCTTGGCTGTTTTGATCATATTTGTTTATTGATTGGTATCCTAATTCCTAACCAAAGTTGAATCTTAATTGGGCTTATTTGACACAACAGTTTGACTTATTTTGACTGTTAAAGATCTCCACCCCTATACAAAGTAATTACATGCTACAAGTTTTTGTATTTTTTTTTCCTATTTTATTTGGCAGGCCCACAAGGTGAAAGAAGATCATTCAGGTAATGGAATGGCGGAAGAGTAGAACATATAGTTTAAGCAAATTGTCAATGGTCAGGCTCTAGTTGAATATATATAATGGATTTGATTTTGTTGCTTGCAGTGCTTGTGGACGTCCACTATAAGCGGAATGAAAGTTAAGTGTAATATATAATAGCAAGACTCCTCTTAGGCTCTTAGATAACTTTTTTCCCTACATCTTTTGTTTCCTCACATTGTACTATTTCCACCTCTTTATTCTTTTCTTTTTTCTTGGGCGGGCTTTGTAGTTTATCCTACATGTTGAATGAGTTTCATATGTGTTTCTGCATGTTTCATAGCAAAATAAAAAGAAATATACCAACACCTTTGTGGTGGAAATTCTTGTTGGTTCTTTTGGGTGTCGCTTTATGATTTCCAATTCTATTACTGAGGTAACCTATGTTTTATTATTATTTTTCTTTCTTGACAACACAATTGTATTTGATAACAGGTATTCAACGACAGTGGAAACCTTACCTTCAGTGCCACCATACTCGACAGATGATGGAATTCATCCACACACACAAGAAATGCGGATCTTAATTGGTCGTCCTCTAAAACATCCACCAAAATTTGTAAATCATTCTTTGCGTTTCAACTCAATTGCAGAGCATACCAGCTCAGAGACAGACTATGAAATTGGCTCTCTGTTTGAAGACAGAAATATATGTAGTGATGGCTTGAACAACTTTGTTTTATACTGTACTACCGACTTCTTTACAATCTCTAAAGAGGTACATGTCAGAACACGAAGAGTGAGATTACTTGGGTTAGAGGTATCATATTTTGCATACTAGATATTTTTTATTCTATTACATTTTATATGGGTATGAACTGATCATTGAATGCTTACAGGGAGCTGGAAAGACTAGTTTATTTAGAGCATTGCTGGATCTGAGTAGACAGAGGAACAGAGCAAAGCTTGATATTGTTTACTCAGATATGGATGCTCATAAAGTCGTAGAAGGTGGAGTATGCTACTTGGATTCTGTTGGAGTAAACCTGCAGGTACCTTTCTAAATATTACTCTCTAGGAACCTTTCTAATATTACAAAGGAACTTTTTCTGTAAGAAGTTATTATAATTAATCAATTAACACTGCGTGATTGTAGTTCTGGACTAACTAAGATCATCTTTTAAGTCAGAAGTTGTTAATTAGCAATCAAACTTTTTTTTTGCATCACAAACTAGTTGCATGAATCGACACTGATGGCAAAATACTTGCATGGATCAACAAATCTTTTGGTGAAATAATTGCATGGATTTTCTAAGATACTTGAAGTTAGAAGCATGAGAGAAAGAGCCAGCAGAATCCGTGTTTTCTAGTTTTTAAAATTATATTCAAGTGTTTTAAAGACAAAAAAGAAGGCTAGAAGACAAACTGGTTTTCTAAGAAAAGCTAGGCGGGAGGCCCTGCAAAAGTGTACTGTACTACACTGATGCCTACTTGATCTGTTCTGGATTTTCTGCTCGAATATCAGTCTGCAATAAAGGATTTGTAAATCTTTAAATTTTCATGCTCTTGTAGCATCTTTCTGTATCAGATATAAATCCCTGGTATACTAGTTATGTGAATCGTACCAATAAAATGATAGCCGACAACATCCATTTACCGACTTTATTCTACAACCTTCACATTGAGCATTTAGCTTGGTTTTTCATGACTGAAATGGGATGATTTTCAAACTCTGAAATCTTAATCCATTATGGCTGTAGGCACTGCAAAAGGAAGTTTCTAGTTTTAGAAAAGAATTGGAAGGTGTTTGTGACCTCAATAGAAAAACAGATCTGGTTGTCCTTGTGCATAATTTATCAAGTACACTACCAAGATGGCATGATACAGAAACTTCACTTCCAGCCTTGTCGCTTCTTTTGAACGAGGTTAAGGTTTGCGGTATTCCTTGGGTTCTAGCCATCACTAACAAATTCTCTGTCAGTGCCCATCAGCAGAATACACTAATCAATTCAGCAATTGAGGCATATCAAGCACCTCGTGACATGACTGTAGTTGTGAATTCCTGTCCTTTCATGACACCAACTTATAGTGGGCTGCAGTCTTTGCGTTCTATAGATGGTGAGTTGGATATGGAGGCTAACCGAAAGGTTAAATGGATTCCTCTTAAGCTTGCTCGGATATCATTCCAAAAGAGAAGTGCAGTAATGCCTGTTGAAGGTATATCTGAATTTCGCCAACTCGTACACCATGTTCTTGCGAGCAATGAAGAGATGGCATTCCAGGTCAGTGTTCATTTTACCTTATCATGTAACTGCTATAAATGCATGAGGGATAGTACAGTTTCATTGGTTAACCTAGGAAGCAGAAGCAATCTAGTTCTGGAATTCTTCTGGTTGAGCTGGTTTTTTGACCGTTTCAGCCCTCTGGGAATGATTTCAGAAAACTGGGTAGAATAAGAATTGTGTTAACTGATTTGCAGCGTTTTACCTGTTTGATTACACTGATTAACTGCTCGTATTGTGTGAATAGTTGAATTTCTATGCTTGATTGGGACACAGGAACTTACAAAGGAGAGGTTGTCATTGGAGTTGGCAAGGGAGCAGAAGGCTATCGATGCAAAGAAAAGCTCTCAGGGAAAGGAAACCGGTGCCACAGCTGCTGCAATTGGTGCATCAGTTGGAGCTGGTCTTGGTCTTGTAATGGCTGTGGTTATGGGGGCAGCATCTGCCTTGAGAAAACCTTAAATAGTGATTTTAAGTTGTACATTTAGTTCACATTTCAGCTTGTTAGAAAGTATTCATCGGAACATGGTGATATCTGGGACTATTTGGAACTAGAATTGTATGTGGAAAACACACATGATTTAGTTGACTTGTTGCAAGAGTCACATTGACGGCTTTAAGAATGTGGGATTTCCGTTGCATCTTTTGATTTCGTGGCCTCAAGCTATTTCTCAGATTTGACATCAAATATTGCTTTCTTGTAGGTTGCAGGATCGTCATCCTCATAGAGGAGCATATTAGCGTGAGGAGACTTCAATTCCTTCTCTCAAGCTCCCTATGAATCTTGTTGGACCTATTTGGTTCATCTTGAATTTCTCAACCAGTCTCTCAACAGAGGCTTCTGTTTGTGGTTCATCTTGAATTTTTTTTCAAGCTCTATGTACCTCCTAGCCTTCTCATTTATGAATTCCTTCTCAAGGAATAAACACTTTGCTCTTTTGCGAGTGATAAAAGTAGTACTTGGATTTTCATCAGTATCCCATAAATAAGCACTTGGTTTATTAGTGTCAAAAAATTTCTCTCGGTAAATGTTTTGACATAAGTGTTGAAGCTACAAATCTTAAGCTAGGCTTCTTAAAATTATGTTTGTAGTTACACTAAGAATCAAATACAAGTTTTCGAGTTCCAAAAACAGGCCCAGAGGGCAAAGAGAAACTATATGATTCTACAATAATATTCACAACCTTTGTGTTGTTGCCCAGTAGGCATACCTCTCGTGCAACGAGTTTCCTTGATCCCTCAAGCCTCTGCCTAACTGTACATGTACGAGCACCACATTTAGTATCTATACCTATGATATAGATTTGGAGAGAGTGAGATTCACTTCTATCACATGAAGATTTGAAATAGAATATTTCTTCTTCACCTCTGCAAGGTAATCTTTATAATTGCATCTCTAGTGACTTGTTTCCCACAATGGAAAGCATGACATCACGCCTTCCTTGGCTCTAGGTATCTTGACTACTATCTTCTTCTTCTTTTGACACCAAAGGGACGAACAAAGAGTCCCTTGCCTTTAGGCTTGGATTTCCACTCCTACCTTCTGTGGCTCTCTCTACACAAGAACTTGAACTTTATCGAAATTTCAAGTTCAACTTCTCTCAACATCAACAAATAACTAATATATTTAGTTCAAATTATCATACACAATCTTAGTTATAAAAACTAAAATATAATTTAATATTGATTGATTTAACTTTTGGAATATTCATTTTAGGGAAAAAAAATTTGAGACTTTTTTTTTATTAACTCTGAAATAAAAAAACCCCCCTCATACATCTAAGATAATTGCATTCCAGATTATATCTCCTATTTATTGATATGGTTGGCATGCTTCATTACTTGGAATCATTTATTATTTGAACCAAATAGAATTAATTAATATCATAGCCTTAAATAGATAACTAAGATTATCAATAATA
>JBAMIB010000070.1:4100012-4115401 GCA_037177415.1 Kaempferia rotunda | reverse complement strand
GGAGAAAGAGACATTTATAGAATAGCTAAAGTGAGAGAAAGGAACATAAAAAATTTTAGCCAAATAAAATGTATTAAAGATGAAAATTTTTAATGAAGGTTCAGACTAACTTAAAAGTAATTCAGGTAGGTCAAATGAGTATAGAAATTTAAATTTTTATCGTAGAATTCAAAGCTCAGAAGTAGAACAAACTTTAAATGGGATACATAATGGAAAATCTATTGGACCAAATGATATCATGTCTTGCCTGGTATTTGGTTGACCTCAACCTACCAAGAATTTCTATGCCCAATATCGAGTCATACATGACCTATTAGGACTTCATCATTGCCTAGTATCCGGTTGACCTCAACCTTTCACTGTTACCTAGCATTCGGTCAACCTTGACCTACCAGGATTTCCTCACTCATGCCAAGTGTATGTGCCTCCGTGACCCACTTGGACTTTTCCCTTGCTAACTTCCTGTTGGTCTTCCAATCACCAAATGTCCATCCTTCGTGATCTAATTGGACTTTTCCCTTGTCAACTTCCCTTTAGACTTCTAATTACCAAGTGTCCGGTCCTTCATGACCCACTTGGACTTTTTCCTTGCCAATTTCTAGTTGGTCTTCCTATTACCAAGTGTCCGGTCCACCGTAACCCACTTGGACTTTTTCCTTGCCAACTTCTAGTTGGTCTTCCTATTACCAAGTGTCCGGTCCTTTGTGACCCACTAGGAATTTTGCCATGACAATTTTTTTGTTCTTCCGATCACCAAATGTCCGGTCCTATGTGACCCACTTGGACTTTTCCTAGACCTTAACCTACTTGACTTTTCTCTCACATATTGACAAACATCGAAACCCAAGCTTGAGTCAACCCGAGCTTAGTCAACCTTGTCAACCTTGACTTGAGATCGATTGCACCATCATTATTAACTTAGGCTTAAAACATTTTTGGTTGGTCCTTATAAGTTAATGTGGTAGCTCTCTTATCTAAGCAGGCTGTAGTAGGTGGATCTACATTCTTCCTTACAATGTGTGTGAATCTTAAGCTTAATTTGGTATTTTCTTACACTTACAAATGATTTCTCCAGATTTCTCCATTTTTTATTTGGTTAATCCTTTTTATGGTGTTACATTTTTCTTCCATTAGTCTCATCCTATGCCAGTGAATTGTAGATTCTTCCTCTAATTATTCTAAGTTTCGTTGGAAACTTTCTCTAGTAGTGACAAATTTTGTTTTGCCAAATTGTACTTGTTGGTGCTCATTCGTGTCACACTAATTAAAATAATCTTTCATGTTAACTAACCAATTGAGGAATGAATTTGGATTCAACTCACTATTAAAAGTGTGAACTTTTCATGTTATGCTAACTATGAATGAATTGACATTTGCTTCACTTTCCTTAAGCTGGTTATTTGATTCCAATAAGGTTGAATTACGTTAAAGAATACATTTGGGCGAACTGTATATTCTACCTTAAAAATGATGAAAAAAATAATAAAATAAAAGAATACAATTAAATTTTGGCTTCTTGGTAGTTTTTTTCCTTGTAAATAAATATGAAACAAGAAGAGCTAAGAAAAATTTCCTATCTAAAATTTAGGAGGTCACAAATCTGAACCATGCTTTCTACTTTAATAGTAATTCTCCTATTAATCTGTGTTATCTAGGGGATAGACGCTTTTCACAGTGGAAAGGATCAGTGGTTGACTCAGTTGTTGGTGTTTTCCTCACACAAAATGTTGCAGATCATCTTTCAAGGTATGACAAGTACATTGGATATTTATGGTGGTTTTTTCTTGTTGATATTTGGTAATATTAACATGAATAACATAAAGACAATATGAATAGATTTTCCACTAGCATTTGCATGCAAACAGTTTGTTAATCTTTGCAGCTCTGCCTTCATGGCACTTGCTGCAACATTTCCGTCAAAGTCTAAAGAAGATAATGAAGTAGCTCAGGTGGTGAAGAGTTGCCTAGATATGGAAATGCAAATGGAATGCATCAAATTCCCAGATTATTGTAAGAAATTTCAAGAACAGATGTTAAGCAAAGAGTTGCATGACCAAATCTCTCAAGGCCCTGTGTGTGTAAATGAAGGTTACAACAACAAGTCATTCTCTAGTGAAACTGAAGCTAACATTGCAGACGCCTCCAGGAATCAGATTGTTGTACACAAACCTAACAATAACTTAGGCATGGCAACCAGACTGACAGGAAGTACACATCTAGAAGAGGCCGATAACAGATTGTCATTTGATGGCATTGCTTCATCACCTAATTCTGTTGTCTCACCTCAAAATTTCTCAGGAAAACTAGATCAGATAAATAATGGGATCCAACTAAACTCATGGTCAATCTGCCAAGATGAAGATTTGATAACTGGAAGCATGCCCAATTTGGGATACTCACCCTCGTTCTTAGGGCTTTTACAGATGGCAGAGATGATGAAAGAGGGTAAATTTCAAGGTGGAAATGATATGGGAGAGTATATAATTCCAGAAAGGAAAATCTCATGTTCAGAACTTGGCAATTTAGGCATTTCAACTGCTTGCAAACCATCTTCTTCCCATGAATTCTCAGCATCTGAATTGATGGATGCGATGAGTGTAAATTTAGAAAGTGATAGATGCAACTTAAAAAAGGTGATCATTACAAATGGTGAGAAGCAAATTGATGCTGCAGTTAATTTTTCCATTGTCACAACAACTGAGAATACTGTCCACCCAAAGGAAATGCTAGTTCGTGACCATAGGCTTGAAGGTGACTCTTTTGCACAAATTGGCACACTTTCTTCACATAAAGTAACTAGCTTAGAGTCTGAAGTTAGAATTTGCGAACAATTTTCTCATCATAATGACTATCAGCAAAGGGAAAAGGAGGCCTCAACTAGTGAATCCATATACTGGCTGCATTCACATTTAAATGGCGACAATAAAGTTGAAATTCAGGCAGAAGAATATGATAATCTCCAGGCTGACAGAGCAGATAGAGCTAAGACTCAACTACACAATCAGCAACAAGTTTCAAACCTTTCTAATGGACAAAGAAATCCATCGAAGGTGTTTCATGATGTCAAATTAAGCCTAAAAAATGAGTTATGCATTTTACAGATGGTTTCAGCTGAAACAGCAGGTGTACTGGAAGACAAATTGGTTAAAGTTGAAAAAGATAGCAAGGAGCCCTGTGACTGGGATATATTGAGGAGAGAGATAAATCAAAGTGACACTAGAAGAGAGAGAAAAGAAGAGACAATGGACTTATTGGACTGGGAAGCAGTAAGACAAGCAGATGTTAAGGAGATATCTGAAGCCATCAGAGTTCGAGGAATGAACAACAAGCTAGCAAAGAGGATTCAAGTATGGTTGAAGCAGCTCAAAATTTTTAAGTTCTTGCCATGTTTATCATTAGTCTACCATTCTATAGTTGCATTATGTTGCACAATTTTTTACTGTCATGTCAATGTTAGATTAATTTTTGTCGGCACTGGAGTATCTTGACTCAGTTTTGGATCATAGATCTTCTTTGAGAATCGATGACAACTACCTGACTAAAATGTATTGGACGAAATAATGCCTCTTAGACAATTGGTTGATCCAAATGATCGAGAAAAGGTCAGACGAGGGATGATCTTGCAGGGAACTTCGAGGCAGCATAATCTTGTGGTTCTTGCTTGTCATTAAGATGAGGGGATGATCATTAGGGATCTCCTTACATCATGACCTATGAAGGTCCTCATCATGAAGATGAGGGAGATAGAATTCGTTGGATTGAGGAGAGAATTTGAATTTTCTTTACCATTTGTGCCTTCGAACTCTCTTAGGAGGAAAGATGATCAAGTGAGGAGAGGAGAGGAATTTGTTGGAATCTTTGATGTTTTAATGAGCTAAGAGAGTGAGGATTTGGGTCTCTTAAATGGGATTGGAGGGGCATCACCATCAGGTCCACTTATGGTGTCTATTGGAGTAGAAACAGCGATCAAAATTCACTGCACAACAATTCAAGTGTGACTAAAAGCATATAATAGCACATTTTTAGCATCAAGTTGTTAAAACATCCAATCCATACTGACAATGATTTTAGTATTGAAACTAAAAGTCTCCTCATAGTATTCACCATAATTTGTGTGAGAATTCTTGTTCAGCAAATCTTCCTTTATCATCTGCCTTTTGTTTTAAATGTAACCAAATCTACACCCTTAGGCTTTGGCACAAGGTTCTAATTCTCATTTTCAGCTACAGTCATAATTTTCCTCAGCCTCCTTCATTCTTTAACACCTTTTAGCCTTTAAAAAATGTAGGCTTATAATCAGCCAAGGGTCAAAACAAACACCAATGATAAATGCTTTCTGAGTCAGCTTCTTGATAACAAGCTAGTTTAACCCTTTGCCTTTTGGATTTTCTCAAAGCATTTTCATCCTTCTAGTGTTGAGCAGTTATTAGCTTTATCATCTTCATTGTTTATATCGCTTGGTAAGAGTGGTAAGCCTTATCAAATATAACATCTTTAGAAATAAAAATTGTATGTTTTTGAATCCATGCACTTTCATCTTTTCCTGTTTACATCCCAAGTAATAAAGATGAAGTGCACTTTAGGATATTTGAATCTAACCTTTTTTATTGGCCTTATTGAAGTCTTGCTTTTGTTGAATCAAAGTTAAGCTTAATAATATAACGGACGTTTTTATGCCTAGATCATCCTAAGATGGTATATTTACCATAGAATCCTTATGCATTCTAGACTTAAGGTCCATTACCTAAAATTCTTATTGCATTCCGGGGTTATGTGTATGGCATGCTCATGGTGCTTTAAAGTTGCATGTGTGTGTTTAAGGATTTTGTAGCCATATAATTGCACGTAGTAACTATTAGTGCAATCATGTCTTATGTAGCGGTGTTTGACTAAAAGGTTTTGATGTGTCGAACAAAGTGTTTAGGTTAGATTTCCATGGGTGCTCCTAATGTGTATTAAGTTGTGCAGGAACTTAATAAGATATAGATGGAGCTCGCAAAGCTTGTGATTCGATGTGGTTAAGCCAAGTTAGAGTAACTTGATGACTCATAGGTCCACTGGAAATTAGACAAGGATGGTATGAGATATTCGAGGAGCCGCATAACGAGCAACACCGAGGTGACAACTCAATTGAAAGAGATGAACTATGTAGGTAAAAGAGTGAAGGATGACACAAAAAATGAGCCAAGAACTTAGTGCATACGAATGACTCATGATTTGACAAAAAATGGCCTTATGGGTGAAGTGAAGTTACAAAGGTAAACTCTTAAATGAGTTATGAGATTTGAATGATCTCTAGTTTAGGATTCAGGTAGATTCTTACATAGGCATAAAACTCTACCATGGAAAATGATTTAGAGATGTAGTTGATGATCTAGTCAATTGGAAGTTGATCTTAATCGACTGGTGTGTTGAGTCAACTCAAGCTAGACTACTCACCAATAGAATCTTATCCAGTACACAGTGGATTGTCACACTATTGTCATTGGCTTAAACATGGCTACACTTATAGGTATGATCACTATCCATAATCTACAATCATGGATGAACAATAGACTAGTAGTTGTAGTTGTGAATTGTTAGAAAAGAATGAATGACACAAATCCATTCACAACGGTTGGGATTGAGTCGACTGGGCATTCAGCTGGATTCCCAATTAAATTTGGAGATGAGACCATTTGAAGAGGATTTTATCTAGTGGAGTTGACTGATGAGGTTTGAGTTATTGGATCCCTAAACTAAAATTGTTTTCAGTCGACTAGTTTACCAATGAGTTGGTTGGAGGCTTCAAATTATATATAATTATTTTATGATCTACATTTCAGTCGACATTAACTAAACACTTGGTGAAGCTTATCTAAGCATGGATTTAGAGCCCAATAAACAGAGGGGGAAAGTGGAGCTTAAAAGAGAAAGCACAACCATAATTCTCAATCATTCCAAAGCTCCAAAAAATCTTATTTTATTTTATTACTCTTTAATGCTTAGAACTTAAGGATTACACCTTTAAGTCTTTAATCCTTTTTATTCACAGCTATCGGTTTTTCTGATTTATCTTTTGTAGGTACAAGGTTTCTCCACCTCTGATAAGGAGAAAAATAGTGAGCTTGTCAAGGGATAACTCACTTAAGAGCTCATATATAGGTCAATAGAGTAGGAACTGAGGGTTTCAAACTATGTATTTTCTCTTCTTAGCATTTGACTTTCTTATTTCTTATTCCGCTGCAGTTAACTCTTACATTTGGTATTGCAAAGAAAAATACTTGTGTTTTCAGGTCAAATGCTATTTGCCCCCTCCCCAGCCATCTAGTCAATGTTACATTGATCCTTACAAGTACTATATATACTTTTGTGTACTCTACACTGAAAAATTATCTCAGCCGCAGATGTTTAAGGGTTTTTCTTACATTAATCTCAATGAATTTGATGTGGAATCTAAATAAAGGTATTGTAAAGTTATCTGAAACTGAATGTATTGGGATTTTTGTTACAATCCATTGTTCTGTTAGTTGCATTCTAATGCATTTAGGACCATACACTAATTCTTTGATAGATCTTGATTGGGCACGTTTTAAAAATATTTGTCACCTATTGTTTAATGTCTTTTTATGCAGGATTTTCTCAATAGACTAGTGAATGATCATGGAAGCATTGACCTTGAATGGTTAAGGGATGTTGAACCAGATAAAGCAAAGTAAGATACAATTTACAACTACATTTGTTGTTGTACACCTTACTCCTTAAGAGAGGAACATGAGCACTTACATAAATTTTGAACATGTAAAATTTTAAACGACAATGCGGAATCCATGGAGCAGGATAAACACAAATGAAATTGCTTACTATTAGAATCTAATAGCAATCTTCCGTTTCTTTTAACAATTCTTGTAATTAAACTCCATTATTATGTTTTGGGAAAGTACATTCCCAGTAGTTAAGAAAAAGCATGAGCCATTTGACGGGTTATAGTTCCTTTATTTGTATCATTTGAATGGAGATTAAGAGAGATAAAATAATTTTTGTATACAGGAATTTTCTCTTAAGCATATATGGATTGGGACTTAAAAGTGTTGAATGTGTACGCCTTTTAACACTCCAACATCTAGCCTTTCCTGTAAGTTGTGATTCTTAATCTACTGCTTCAAAGAAATCTTATTGATCTATGAGGGGCTGATTATTGACATGAAAAAACAAGGTTGATACTAATGTTGGCCGGATATGCGTAAGGCTGGGATGGGTTCCCTTGCATCCGCTGCCTGAGTCCCTGCAGTTGCATTTGCTAGAGATGTATGTATTTTATTAGCCGGGAGCGACTAATTTTTGTATAAAAATTTGTATTGCTCATTCATATATTTACAGGTATCCAGTCCAGGACAGCATTCAAAAGTATCTTTGGCCCCGGCTATGTAAGCTTGATCAGCGAACTTTGTAAGCAATAGAAGACTCCTAACATTAGTGTTTCTTTGAAAACGTACTAATGCAGGACACTGGTGCCTACGCTTCACATGTTATAACTTTTATTTTGCAGATATGAACTACACTATCAAATGATTACCTTTGGAAAGGTATGATTGATATGGAGATTTTTCTTTATAATAAATGCATGTTTAACCATTTGATTCAGGTTTTCTGCACAAAAAACAATCCGAACTGTAATGCATGTCCAATGAGGGGTGAATGCAAACATTTTGCAAGCGCATTCGCCAGGTTAGTATTAGCTTGTTAAAGATTCCAACTGAGTCCTATCAAAAGTTTGACAATTAAAATATTTATTGATAGCAGAAATAAGTTATCATCAATCCCAATGTTCTCACATCAATCAGTTTTGACCGACACAAGTATACACATCGAGTTATTTAATGTCATGAAATGGAAGTGAAAATGGTATGAGTAGGAACCATAGCATGTAAAATCACGATTCTGGATCGTAGGATCGTGTGATCCTACTATCCAATCGATCCCGAATCGTGCAGAATCAATTTTTGCAGTAGAATCGTAGCAGGATCGGTAGAATCTTTGAGAAGTCATAACTTTTGACTTTGATTGAATCACAAGACCTATAATATATCAAAATGAAGCTCTTTTAGAGATCTATAGTGGTTTACCCTTAACCGCCCAGTTTCTGATCTAAAAAATATTTTTAAAGCCTTTTTGGAGGCTTGAAAGATTTTATCTTTTTGTAATATTATTTGTATCTTTTGCAGAGTTAGGGTTAGAGTTTTGAGATTATTTAAACATTAATTTAATTATTTTGAGTTAGTTTTTTATCAATAATATTCTTCCATCCCCCCACCCCAAATGACTAGTTTTTGGATATTTATTGCTTGGCATTCTGCGGAATCACCGGATCTTTAAAAGATTATTTTCAGTGTTTGTGTTCGAATCAAAGGATTCGATAACTTTTGTTATATTAGCTACTTTGTTGACTTTTAAATTGTGTCATCTTGTAAATCAAAGGAATATTCTTAATGTTAAATGTGATTAGTAGAACTTTTGTACTATTTCATTTTATGATATGAAAATATAAATATTATTGAGTGCTACTGTGTGTTAGAATAGTAATTAAATTACTAGTTAATTTAAATTTGTAAATATAATAATGTCATATGCGAAGTTGAGTGTTGACAGTTGCATATATATATATATATATATATATGCATATGACATTTTTAGTAGAATCGTACAATTCTACGATCTGAACCCGACCAAAATGATCCTGATCCGAATCAAATCTATTAGGATCACGATTCTGTAAACTATGGTAGGAACTGTAATTTCAAGTAACTTTGTTAATAGTTCCTCCAATAAAATTTTCTTTTGAATTTTTTTTTATGCGCCAAATATTGGAAGAAGTTCCCAACATTTAATTTGTAATTATCTAATTTATGTGATGAATGATGCAGTGCAAGACTAGCACTTCCAGGGCCAGAAGATAAAAGCTTGACGATTTCTACAAGGTCTCCTTCCTATGAAAATTGTAAATCCAATTTACAACCAATGCATGTACCACAAATTGAGTTCAACCAAGACCTGAAAGAAACAAGTATTAGCAATAACTGTGAGCCAATTGTTGAAGAGCCATCAACACCGGAGCACATTGAAACAGAAGAAAGTGCAATAGAGGATATGTTTTGTGAAAATCCTGATGAAATCCCTACTATTAATCTAAACTTTGAAGACTTCAACAACTACTTGCATGACTATATGCAAGATGATGCATCAAAAGCATTAGTGGTAGTAAGTCCAGAAGTTGCTTCTATTCCAACACCGAAGCTCAAGAATATAAGTCGGCTGCGAACAGAGCACCATGTGTATGTTAGCTCTCCATATAACAAGTGTCATTTAAAGTCTAATCATAACTGGAATAGTTTTATGAATGAATATTTAAGGGTTTGTGACACAACACCTGCTTGTTTTCTTATTGCAGATACGAGCTTCCAGATTCACATCCTTTATTGAAAGGAGTGAGTTCTATTTAAACCATGAATGTTATTTTTATGAATGTCCTCTGTTAATTTATATTTTCAATTGTTAACAGTTGGACCGAAGAGAATCTGATGATCCTTCATCATATCTGCTGGCTATATGGACTCCAGGCAAGAAGCTCAACTCTTTGATGTTACCTAATATTTAACATTACTGACATCTGCATGAACATGAAACAGGTGAGACGCCACAATCCATTGAACCACCAGAGGCACTCTGCAACTCCCAGGAATCAGGTAAATTGTGCAACAAACCCACTTGCTTTGCCTGCAACTGTAAACAAGAAGCAGAAGCACAAACTGTTCGAGGCACGATTCTGGTATTGTCTACTTGTCCTCACTTGTTCTCCTCTTGACATGAACTTGTGCAGCAATATGTGGAACTTGAAAAAGCATTTTCATGAACAGATCCCATGTCGCACAGCAATGCGAGGAAGTTTTCCACTCAATGGCACCTATTTTCAGGTCAACGAGGTGAGTAAAGCATTGTTTTGTAGAATCAGGTGTACTTTGGCTGTTTAGTCAATATAGTAGACATGTAGAACTATACCTTTTGCCAGCCTACCTTTATTTGTCTGTACCCTAATTAATCTCGAATACAGGTATTTGCAGATCATGATAGTAGTTGTCATCCAATTGATGTTCCTAGAGAATGGTTATGGACTCTTCCAAGGAGGACAGTTTATTTTGGTACCTCAGTAACAACAATATTTAAGGGTAGAAGCGTACTAATACTCTAAATTGCATACAATATGGAAAACCTTTGCTCCTAAGGAAGCAACTGACAACAAATTTTGTTTGCAATTGATAGGTTTAACAACTCAAGAAATACAGCTGTGCTTTTGGCGAGGTAAGAAGGCAATTCCTAATTTCCGTAGCTATAAATTAATTCTTTACATCATAATTTCTATTCATCAAGAAAAAGTAAGAATCTCTTAGTAGAGTATGCATCAAGTATTAAAGAAGGGTTTTAATGATTTTCCGTTGTTATATCTTATTTTAAAGTTTTTAATCACTATTGATATTTCCTTCCCCTATTCCATGGACATCTGATGCAGTAGGAAGAATATAAAGTTATAGAAAGTCTCATACAGAGAACAAATCTAATAATGTAAAAGAAAAGGAAAGATTCTAGAGAGATGAAATAATTTTATTCCTAAAATGACTGAATAATTTTGTTATTCTATCTTCACAATTGCTCAATTAAATTGATTTATTCTCCTGAATAAAAGGATGTATATAATAATGAACATGTGTTAGAGTAAATTTAGTTCAACACTCTAGCGTATTTCTTTATAAAAAATATTTTTATTTCAATGTTCTTGTTACGGCTAGGAGTAAATGCTATAATGTGTACTAAGTGCATAGTTGTTTCAACGTGTTATAAATTATTATTTTTAGTTCAACTTGATCAGAAATATACATAAAACTCTTTAAATAAAAAAAATACTTTATCAAGTTACTTAAAAAAAAATTTAAACTCTATCAAAATCGCTTCAATAATATTAAAAGCATTGTAAAATTATTGTAATAGTCATTATTGGCTATTGAACTGTTGTAGTAGTGAATTAGTGGCAATACAATCTTTTGATAGCTTTAATATGGTTGTAAGGCTAAGCACCACTAAATGACGGTTGCAATAATTTTATAGTGATTTTAATATTTTTAAGTAGATTTTGATAGGTTTAAGTAAGTTTAATTAAGTTAGAAAAGAATTTTTTATATAAAAGTGTTATATGTATAATTTTTACATCGAGTTGAATTAGTTTAATTTAACACATTATAGTAGTTATTTTTAATTGTTAAAATAGCATTAGAATAAAAATATTTTTATATGAAAAATATACTAAGGTGTCATTGACTTTTTTTATATAAAAAATATCATTGATTTGTTTTTAAAAAAAAGAGTGTCATTGACTTTATTAATTTGAGTGCTCCTCGTGATTTGACATGATGATTTTGTTGTCCTCTTTATATATCATAGGAATAAAATTATTCCTCTTGTATTCTTTGAGAATTAAAACTTTATTTTATTTTATCCCTTTTCAGTCGTCCTGTCAATCATTTTATTTTATTTTATTTGCTAATTTAGGAATTTATTTTTTTAATTGATTAATTTTGGAGATGACCAACTTGGGTGTATATTCTAATGCACGAAACGATTAAATGTAAACACTTATGGCGATCTTCCTTGGAGTATCGCATGGACGGTTCACCCTTGCAGAAATTGCACACAACAATCACACCACCCCCTCTACCTTTTGTTGCTTGGACGCATTACTGCCCTTCGTGCAGTAGTGCAGAAATTGTACTAAGTGCAGAAACGGTCGACATCTTTCACTTGTCCAAGTCAAACAACAAATACTAAATAAGAATCAAGTTATAAAGACCCTATCAAAACATCCAATTCATACCTAAGGAAAAATGGTTTATGCGACGGCAATTATACTAAGCAATTGATGTTAAGAAATTTATTGCACTTAACTAAGCTGCTCCATAGAACGAACTAGAGATATCAAAATCTTGCATTTACTCCAGATTAAACCATTTACATCAATATGAATATCTTTAATCTCTCATAATGACAATTATATCGAGAGCATGTTCAATATCTTCATTCAATACAATTATTCACAATCATATTTTTTGTATTTAAAAATATATAATTGATCGATCGGTGAATAAATGTTAAAAATGTAAATTTATTTTAATCTTCCTTTTTAGATATAATTTATTCATTTTAATCAGTCATTTTTTCTAGTTATACTCTATAGACTGAATCATTCATAGCCAATATGATACATGTTAAAGTAGCAGACACTGATTAGAATTTTAAGTAGACAGCTAAATAATTATTTTTTTTATTAATACAGAGTGCCTATTTTTCTTAATTTCAACACGGTACAACTTTTTTATGTAGACATTTCCAATGTCTAATTCTGAATTCAGCTCATGAATTCAAATATGACCTCCAACAAGTTCAATAAATGGTTGGTATATTTGCTTCAATCATTATCAATTCACAAATGATCTCATCTTGATACAACAATCATGGTGATTCCAACTTACAGGTATGTTTCCCTTCACGACAATTCCAACTTACAAGTATGTCTTCCTTCACAACTTCATTAGTTGTGTCATAAGTAATGATCTTACCTCTATTTATATTTAACAAATAGAGATGATTGTCCATTTGAGTGGATCAAACTCAACTTGTCAACATGTTCATCGAGATTCTATCCAAATGTAACAAAGACATTTACATTGACGTATTCATGACATTTTATATATCTAATTATCTTTATAATGTGTTACATTTTATGAAGTCTCAAAGACTTCACATATCCTTAAAATGACTTAGTAAAAGAATCTGCAAGCATAGCACGTGTAGAGATATACTCCAGAATTATTATTATTTTTTTCAATAATATCCTCTATAAAATTATATTTAATTTTTATATGTTTACTTTTTGCTATGATATTTTGGATCCTTAGAAAAAATTATAGTAGCTTGAATGTCATAATACACTGTAACATGACTCCCAAACAATCTTTAAATGTTTCAAGAACCTTTTTCATTAGACAACTTCTTCCCTAGCTGTTGCACAAGT
This sequence comes from Kaempferia rotunda, assembly GCA_037177415.1. Lineage (NCBI taxonomy): Eukaryota > Viridiplantae > Streptophyta > Magnoliopsida > Zingiberales > Zingiberaceae > Kaempferia > Kaempferia rotunda. The sequence continues at coordinate 4,102,305 of JBAMIB010000070.1, read as the reverse complement.
CACATACTCAGCTTCCATTATCGACGTGGCTACATAAGTCTGCTTTAAGTCGACAGCATAGTTGATATATGGACATATACACTATTGGGTCCAAAAGAATTTACATATCTCTACAATAGTATGATATTGTCCACTTTGTGCCTAAGCACTTATTGTTTTATTTTTGGATTCTACTCAAAATGCCTTATACCAATGGAGATATCTTCCTCTTTTAAACCTAGGATCATTTCCATGTATTTCCAATGTGGGACTTTGGTTACAACCTTGCAATTTCAACAATCCCCCTCAAACGAAGGACCACAGGCTCCCCTCAAACGAAAAGTTTATCCGTTTGACGTCTGATCCTCAACCCACTAGGTCTTCCTACCCCTCGGTCCAATTAACCTACTAGGACTTCTTTGCTCCTCAGTCCAATTGACTTACTAGATCTTCCTACCCCTTGGTCCACCCGGCCTACTAGAACTTCCTTACCTAGCCGCAACTAGGACTTCTCTGCCTGGTGTCAAATCCCAAACCATCTACCATAAAATTTATCAATTCTTTAAAACCAGTATTACTTGTCAAATAATACATCCTAAAATGACACGAGGAACTAACTAACACCACCATTGTAAGATATACAGCTACCTAAGTGTAAAGAACTTGAAATCAAAACACTCCAGTATAGAGACATAGAGGACAAAAAGAATAGGCCAAAAGACTAGAATGCAAACCCTAGAAACTTCAAAATTGATACGTTACTTGCTAAAATGACAAAAGGAAAGAAGTTTGAACAAATAACAAGAACCTCATCAAAATCTAACACCATAGACCAGACCAACAATTACACTACCCAATTGTATATTTAAGAAAGAGTTAAGTGAATTTCTTAAAAATCATAAATCTGGTAAAAAGCATGGCTGTACTGGTATCGGATGATCTATAACGTGGATATCAGTCATATTGGACCAGTAGGATTGGTGGAATCATAATCACAGGGAAAAAACGAAAAGAAAAAATAATAATAAGATAAGAGAGTATTAAAAAATGATAAATCAGCATGATTTACTCTCGACGTGATCTACCTATTATATTTTTAGGATTTAAAAAAAAAATCACTAGGAAGGTAACACTAGTATAAACAGAACTTCATATACAAAATAACACCACGTAAAAGGGAAGATTTTTCACCTGTTTCCAAACTCTTGCTGTCTTTTTGGCTGTTTCCCTCAGTTGCAGTACCTAACAAAACCTCATCCTTCGGTATACTTGACTCGGATGCTTCATCACCGGGCTTCGACACCAAAATTTCACCTCGCCCAGATGAATCGGGACAATCTCCTTTCGTCAAAAGGTCCGCAGATGTGACGTGCCTCTCTGAACCATTCGCTAGAGGATCCGGAGAAAGGGTTTCCGCACCTGATCCGGAGGGCAGGGGATACGGGTCCACAAGCTGTTCGACCGATGGCTGGAGATCGACGAAGGCCTCTTTGTAGTCGGAAGGCGGCGGCAGCGGCGGGGGAGAGAGGTCAGGGGAAAACTCAACGAAGCCGTCGGGCAAGGAATCGGCTTCGGGGAGGCGGTTTGCCATAGAAGATTCCATTTTCTACAGAGCACGACAGGAGAGCGAGGAGCGAAGGCCGATCGTTCGCAGAGAAAGGGAGATGGATAGCAGGGAAAAGGCGAGAATCAGGATCGGAGCGAGAACGAGAAGGGGGTTCTCTCACGCTGCACTCTTATAATTTATTATCATTGGGATTGTGATTAATATTTGAAAAAACGTTCAAATTCATTTTAAATATGGGAAATCTAAAACAAGCCACCTTTTTCTAATGGATGGAAAAAGGTGATTAACTTACACTAGCACCTCTGTCAATTAGTTCGAAGACTAATACGAAAATGGTAAATCATGGAAGTTACTAGTCCGAATAATAACTAGTGCATAAGAGAGGGCAGACACATGACTTCGCTAGGATTTGACCCCAGACCTCATGGTGGCGGCACATTTGCATCTCGTGGGAACAATCTTTTTCTAATTGGCACATTATAAGGGCGTGTTTGATTCAAATTATCATATATAATCTTGGTTATGCGATTATTTAGTAATCACATAATTAAAATTATGACGAATAAAATATAACATAATATTATTTAGTTCAAATCTAAGTAAATGCAACCAAAACTTATTTGTTTTGAAATTTAATGTATGACTTAGTTTAACATTTATTGTATAACCCATGTTCAACCCTAGACATTTTTGTAAATTAATATTTGATTAATTTTTTAGAAATAAAATATTAATAATATTAATATA
>JBAMIB010000070.1:4030068-4043117 GCA_037177415.1 Kaempferia rotunda | reverse complement strand
CACAAGGAGCTATATGACCTAGCCAGAGCTTTTGGGGAGTCATCCACAGACGGATCGGAATCGTCCACCTTACGGACAGCCGTGGAGTAGGAGTTCCATCTCCAAACCACGTAAATTGATGTATTGCTCTTTCTTCTTGTTAGATTTTTTTGTTTTCCGTTGCATACGTTAATCTTGTAGGAAGAGACGACTCTTCTAGCTGGCCGCATAAGTCCAAACAGTAATTTCTAAAATATATTGTCTAAATATATATTTGCCTGATATATATATTTTTAAAATAAATGGCTCATACATTTTTAAAAATACTGTCCAAATATATATTTGACCAGTCAAATTTTAAAATAAATGGCTGATAAATTTCTATAATCACATCCACATATATATTTGGCCGGTAATTTTTTTTTTAAATAATGGCCAATAAATTATTAGAAATACCAACTGAATATATATTTAGTCAATAATTTTTAAAAAAAATATATAAATGAATATATACTATTAATTTATCAATAATTTTCTATAAAATAATTATACTTTCTCGTTGGCTGGTAGGATAATTGTTATCGTACTGTATAAATATTATTCAAGAAATATATTTAACAGATAGATTAAGTGAGTATTGGTAATTTTTAAAAGTATATATAGATCAAAACTAAAAGATAAATATTCAATTAATATATATCTAGCTAACGATTCACTTAATTTATTATTAAAATATATAAATAAATTATAATTGGTACCAGGAAAATCTGAATAATTACTTTTGAAAAAGTTCAATTATATATTCAGTCATGTGCTTTGTTTTAATGTGTTGTTTCACTAAGAATTTATAGGAGCTTTTAAATGCTTATATATTACATATAATTAATTCTCCCCATGAAATAGTAACATTCTCAAAATATTTAATAAAAAAAAAATATTTTTAAATGAAGAACATCCCAAACCTTGTGTCTTGGGTCTTGGGTGTCAAAACTTGCTTGGGTTTATCATATATTGACAAATTGAATATCATTATCCTCATTTGGATTAACTATTTCCTTGTCTTTTCCAGATTGAGATTATGAATCTCATAATTATAGAATTAAAGTTGAAAACGATTGAGATTTTGAAATTAAGAATTAGAGTAGCAAAAATGCTATGGAAATGATAAAATAAACTTATTTACAGAGTAGTAAACGCTAAATCGTAAATATTAATAAAACTGATTGAATAATCTTAACTGTTAATTTTTTTTTTTTTTTAAAAACGCCTCTCTGAACAGTTAGAAAACCACTGGATCTGTAGTGAACTGCTAGTTCAGCGAGTAAGCCAGGATAATTACGATTCATGCCTGACTAACTGGTTAATTACGATTCAAGCCCATTAACCAGAGCCTACTTGTGTAGTTGTGTGCCCTTTAATTTGACTGCGTCGACAGCTATGGATAGGTGCGAGCTTTATATGAGAAATAATTTGCTTAAGGAAAAAATTTTAATAAGGATAAACTATGAGACCTAAAAACCAATAAAATAATGGATCATAAATTTATATATATATCCTTAAACTTTCTTCTACTATTTTTCTACTCATATCATTATATGCATTCCCCTGCCCTTCGCTCGCCCATTGAATCGATCAGTAAATCTAATTGATCAGGATCTGACCCGTTAGAAAATAAATTTATCTAATTAAAAAAATAATCAAGTATTATTAATAAAAATTAATTAGAAATTATTTTTAAAATTTTAATATTAAAATAAATGAAAAAAATATATAATTGACCTATACACCTTTTATAAATGACTTAAAAAATTATTTCAGCCGGCTAGATGACGTTCAGCATTCAGCATTTATAGTTCGGATCTTCAGTTCTAATATTATGCAGTTTTTTAACGAAAAAACGTATTTGGGATTTCATATTTATCAAAAGGCCAATGTGATCTGATATTTACATATCAAGTCTATCCTGATTAGCATTTTAGCGGTGGAGGTAAAAAAAAATATTTCACATTTTATTTCTGAAAAGCCGAATATTACGTGATTTCGCCGATCGTACGGTCGCTTCGAGATGTGATGTGCGCAGTATCCTCGACGCTTGTGTACACCCTTTGACTGCGTCGGCGGCGATGAACAGGTGCGTGATCTTTACGGATTACCGTTTCCTCTTTGACGCTATCGCCAAGGCGTTCGTCGAGCACTACTACGGGACGTTCGACAGCAACCCGCAGGCGCTCGGCGGGCTCTACCTGGACTACTCCATGCTCATTTTTAATTAGGGCGAGAATATACAGGGTGCGGCTGCCATTGTCGTCGCTAAACTCACTTCTAAGTTCTCACCCCTTCCAGCAGTGCGCGCATGCATGCCATCTCCACCGTCGATGGCCAACACTCAGGACCTGCTGGTGGTGTTCTTTTCTTCGTTACCGGATCCCTCCAGCTCGGTGGTGAGCAACATCCTCGCAAGTAAGTTCAGCCAGGTATCTCTTTTTTTACCCGTTTGTACATTCTAGGGTTTGTTTCTATTTCGATGGTTCTATCGCCTCCTATGTTTGATTAAGAAAATATTATCAAACATGTCATAGATAAATGATTGCATTTTTGGGTGGCTTATTTGTAGGCGTTCTTATGATTCCAGGTGCAGGTGGTATTATTCAGTCTGCTTTGAAACACAATTTTTTATACTTTTTAAAATTTCACTTTTTTATATTACATTCTAGAGATGCCTTAAATTGAGTCGTTTGTCGTACATCAATTTCACAAATATTGACACGTATGACTGGTCATTGTTTTGCAAAAACTCTCTTGTCATTTGTGATTGTTTGATATGCTAGTAAATGTTCGTGAATTCCTTATAAGATTAAATATCTCATCGAACAGGCCAACAGGGTTTAGATGTGTGGAGATCAGATGAATCTAGTTGAATTTGAAAGCTTTGGAGTTCATGATTTGGATGTTAGATTACTTGTATCTTCACATGATCATATTCCAGTTTTATGACTGGTTTAGATGATCATCATTCTTGATAAGCTGCGTTTGTCTAGACTATTTAGGATGCCTTGATGAATTATATCCCCCAAGTATTTAGGATGCTAGATGAATTTAATCCCCCATTGGAACTTCATTCAAGGTAATATCATAAGTAATATTTAAATCAACTAAATCATTTTTGTATTGACCAATGGTTTTTTGTCTCCATTACTCATTTTAAAATAAATTTATTCTAACCTAATTTATTTTCTCTTATTTTATCACCTAATTTAGCCGCACCTAATTACTTCCAAATACTAGAATTTCATATTTTATCCGTTTACTCAAGGGGCATTTGACATTCACCCCGGAATCCAGGGGCTTGTCTTCATTTCAAGGATCTATTCTTTATGCTATTACATTATATCTTTATCAGTTTCCCCTTGTTGACTAGAGATTTTGGGATACCTAAACTATTACAATTTTCATGTCCATCCACCTTAATTATTCCATATTTTTTTTCTTGTTACTGAACTTTAACCTTTTTCTTTCTAAAGTTTTGTCTATAATTCAAACTTCTAATTTAATCTAATTATGCATAAGTGGCCACTTAAAAGAATTTTGAAGGGGACTACAAAGCGGCCTTATTTGACATATAGAGTTTACATATGCATATTGCTTCATTAAATTAATTTAAGTTAAACCAAATTCGCTTAGAATCTTCAGCTACCTTATTTAGTAGCTTGCAATGCTTACTTGTTAAATTAAACACTTGTTTTACAAGTGATAAATACTTTAGATATCAATAAAAATGTCTTCTAATATGTAATATTGATAACACATGAGTTATATTTTGGGGTGACTATATACCATTTGCATACACTTTCTGAAATTTTCTTGCATATGGTTTGTTAGCTTATCTAGTATTATTGTTAAAGATAATGATTTAAAGTTGTAGTTTTGAAAATCATTTGTTACATTCCCAATGACTTTGACTCTAGTGGTAACATTATCTTACAATCTTTTATTGCATGTTGTCCAAACATGGACTTTTGGAACCATGCAGTTAGACACAAAGTTATGAGCATTCCATCTGCATTAGTGCATTTTCCCCTTCCTGTCTCCATAGATTTTCCAATTTGCATAATGTTATTGCCAATGTCTACTTCATACCTGCAATAACTATCTTCCATTTTAGGATACTTTTGTTATTTAAGATTTTCTACCTAACCTTTATTTTGTGAGCAATGTGCCTAATTACAAAATGCTCATAAGAGATGGCTTGCATGTTATGAATGAATTATCAGAAGGTGCACGTGAACAATACTTAAAGGGATCATAGGTTGTCATTCAAATTACTAAATGAAACAATTCGTTAACATCATTTCATAGGTGGAATGTCTATCCCACATGACTGGGATGACCATATATTCATTTTTTTAGATTATAATGATTTATCTGTATTTATTTTGACTTGGTTTCAGCAAATTGCTTAATTACAGAGTTACTGTTATTGCAGTTTGACATGAATGCTTATGACTAATATAAACGTACAAAGCATCATAGTTACCAATTTGGTGATTGTTAGCATACGTGATATGATGGCTTTTCTTCTGTTCAATAGACAGGTTTTGACCTACTGCTCTGTTTTCCTATGTTCATGTTTTACATTGATCTTTCAATTTGCTTTTGACTTGAGATTTTTCCCATGCATGTAATTCTGCAATTTGTTTATAGAAATTTGTTGAAAAGTTCCGTTTTTGTTTATTAGACCTGTGAATTTGTTTGCATTTGCATTATTTTCAATTCCTGAGATGTTGAACACTTCTAGTTGCTTCAATTCTGATGGGTCATACATTGAAGAATGTTTTAAAAAAATCAAACCTAGCTCTTGATTATTTTTAATTGATTGGTTTTTTATAATTAATATCTATCTGTACGCTCCATTATCTAATTAATCAATGACTTGTTAATCAACGGTGCTTATTTTTGTAGATGTTTCATCTGATTCCAACACCTCAGGGGAGCTTCTATGTGCTCAATGACATATTCCGTCTCAACTATGCCTAAGTCTATTAATTATCTGTGATGTGTTGCTGTTGCTGGTTCGTGTCTGGGCCACCTGTCTGATCAAGTAGACCTTTGTTTGACAAGAAGGATGTTAGTATCAGCATCGTTGGTTTGTTGGGCTTTTCTATCTGAAGGGTTGTCGGAAGATTGTTGAACTTTTCTTTTCAGAACTTTGGTGATCTAGTGATCTTGCTTTACATCCAATTTCATTATTGATGTCCAATGATGTTAAATTTTAATGATTGCAAGCAGTGTTTCTTCAAATAAATTTCCATGATTATCGTTAATAGCTAGTTGCAGTGACACCTGAGGTATTGAACTCTAGCATTCCCTGACTAGCAACTGTTTTTTGCCCTAAAGTTGAAAGTTTAAGCAATAGCTTAAGTTGTGCATAAAAGTGTGCAAAAGGTTGTCTAATCTATTTATATTTGCTATGTTAAATTATAACAGATTATAAAAGCTCATAAGAGCTAGAATAGAGTCCCGATTGGGATTTTCGTTGGTTGGGTATTGTTTACTTCAATTAGCGTAGCTACAATGAGTGTGAAGGGCTCACATATTTGAATTGTCGAGATTGATTCGGCAATTTGCTCGTGTAGTTGATGGATTTTGATGTTGGGTGAGTAGAAGAGTCGCCCAGTTGGAAGAGTTTTAGATGAATCGAAGTGGAACAAGGGTGAAGGAGGCAGTTAAGAATAAAGAGAATAAATTTCTGATTTTGATGTCACGTGAAGAGTAATTGGAAAATTGTTTGAGATTTATTGTAAAAAGTAATTTTCTTACACTTAAAAACTTCAAATGGTCTAACTTGTGTTAAAGTTTAGGGAACAAATTTATGTTTTTCATAACATAATTTAATTTAATTTGTGTATTAGTTGCGTCTTGAAAAAATTGAGAATTTTGCAAAACCGCGATCCTGCACTTCCACACTTTCGCCCTAGTGATTTCGATCGTTTCCTTGCGTTTAAAGTTATTTTGGCATTTTTCCATTCTTCCACCAAGAAATTTTGATTTCATGTTAAGGCTTTAAATGTTGCCAACAGCCGTTCGATCAAGATCGTACGGTTTATATCTATTGCTTCGGGGCGCGACCACGCTTTATTCGTCGTTTGCGGTCTCGAACGTACCTTCTGGAATTGTTCCGAGTTTAAGAGGCACCAACGTACCTTCTGGAATTGTTCCGAGTTTAAGAGGCACCACCACCGCCACCGGGCTCCGCCAGTTGAAATCGTCCGCCGGAGACGTAATTAACGCCGGATCCTACCCATGACGTCTGTGTTATGCACGACGAATGCTAGTCTCCGCCTCCTTCCTCCGCCATCGAATGCCTGCTGTAGCCCATTCTGCAGCTTACTTGCCTTATCTGTCTCCTCCGGGAGCCGGTCCTCCGGCAAGACCGTCAGGGCTTTGAGATTGCCGGAGACTCTCGGGAAAAAGAGAGATCTCTTCCTGTCGAAGAGGGTCGGACGCTCGGGAAGCGTGTCCAGGTCTGTCGTCGTCAGATGTGAAGCTCGCAAGGATGGAAGGGTACCTCTAGTTTCCGGTTGCTGTTGTTTGTTTACATGATTATACTGGTTTTTAGATCTATTTATCGAAGCAGATTTTGATAAGTGTAGCTGCATATTTTACCAACTCGTAGTTTATACGCATTTCTATCTGTTTATTAAACTAGATAGCCTAATTCTGCTTATACACACACGAAATGCTTTATGGTTTCAATCGCATTATTATTTTTTATTGGAGAATCGACACCTTTGTGATTATTCCGAGCGCCCCTGGGAGGGATTATCATTAAGGTTTGGGAAAATAATCGAATATAGTAATGAATCATTCTGTCTTACATGTGATGTATTAGACGAGGGTAAATTTGGTCGTTAAACTTTACAATCTATGTACCATTTGATCATTAAACTTTAGAATTTTGCATGTTTCATTTATATTGTCTTAGTGTTGGCAAATCTCATCATTAAGGACTATATATTAGCATATTTCACTTTCACAATGTTTTCTAGTTATTACTTCTCTGTCTAGGAAAATCAAACACGGGGACATACTGTACTGGCTGGATTTATCTTTCAATTCATTATATGTTAAAAGTTAATAAATAACGTATTTCAAACATTTCTTATCAACCTCTGATATACTGGCTTAATTGGTTTTATCCTTGCTACTTTTGTTTTCTGTGGAACTTCTGCGTCATTTAGTTTCTTCTCAATGAAACTTCAACTGATACTGCTTTATATCAGTATTTGTTTTCAAGTTGAGATGAAAGACTCATCCCATTTTTCATTCTTGATAGATCACTCAACAAGAATTCACTGAGATGGCTTGGCAAGCTATTGTTTCATCACCAGAAGTTGCAAAAGGAAGCAAAAATCAAATAGTGGAGACAGAACATTTAATGAAATCATTGTTGGAGCAAAAAAATGGGCTTGCACGTCGCATCTTTTCCAAGTCGGGGGTTGATAATACTAAGCTATTAGAAGCTACTGATAAATTCATCCAGAGGCAGCCTAAGGTAGTGTTTATAATTTTTGCCCCTTTTTGCCTTTTAGTCTGTTTATTATATTAATCTTCTACACACATTTAGTAAATCGATATAAGATGGTAGGTTCTTCTAGTGATTGGTGTTTCTTCTGGTGGTTGGTACTTCTTTGTCTCTTCTACTTATTTTTACTAGTCAATTATCTATACTGGATCTCTCCCCTTAATTTATTTCAATTGGAATCCTGTTTTTTAGCCAGACCTGTAGTTTTATGGGGTTTTCTGATGCATGTTCTCGTCAAGTTGCACTGTTATGACTGTGAATGAATTTCTATCAATTGATGATTATTTTGTTTCTTTTTTCCTTAATATTTCTTTATTGTTTGCCATCATATTGGTTCTGTTAGGTCCTGGATGAATCTGCTGGCAGTATGTTAGGAAGAGATCTTGAAGCTTTAATTCAGCGAGCCCGAGAATACAAGAAGCAATTTAGTGACTCTTTTGTATCTGTAGAACATCTTGTACTTGGTTTTGCAGAAGATTCACGGTTTGGAAAACAACTCCTCAAGGATTTTCAAATTTCATTTAACGCTTTAAAATCTGCTCTTCAGGCTATAAGGGGGCAGCAAAATGTTATTGACCAAGGTAGATTTTCTTTGCTTCTTTATCATGATTATCGACATAACATATTTCATTGGTTATCTTGGTTGTCCTGTTTTTAAGATCCATAAACTTCCCCAATCCGGTTATATATTGGCAAGTTATAACATTTGCAGCAAGTGCAAGGTAGCATTGTTTTCCTTTGCATTTAGCCCTTTATATATTTTGTATGTAAAATAGCATATCGGTAAGTTATACTTCGTTTCTGCATTTGCTCGTTTTCTCTGACCACTTTTTTTTTAATGATACGGAATTTCCTCAATATCTAAACCTTATCTAACTTTCATTGTGTGTAACCCTAATTTAATTCTGTTATTAGAAATTGTGCACTGATTGAGAATAAAGCTTAAACAAGGCTATATTATCACTATCGACTGATACTTGGGCTGGCGGTATAGATTGTAGACTTATCACATTACTGAGAGAGTTTTCTGGTTGGAACTATTTATCTCAGTACAAGGATTCTTATCCTTACGTAGGGAGATTCTGCCAGAAACCAGAGTGGAATGGGCATTGGAAATATTCAGATGACCAATTTAGTCCATTTCTGGTTGTTGTGGGATAATAGTAAGAGTTTACAATGCCATCAGGTGTGTTCTCAACCTATGTATTTTTCTATAATTAGCTTGGAATTGAATATTTTGATAGGTTGTTCAAGTCTAGAAGTTAATGTCAATTTTGTCATGAGCCCCGTTTTTGAGAATGCCTTCCTAATTCCTAAAATATGGATAAGCCTCCTTCTTGGTTTTTTTCCTATTGTCTTCAACATGTTACATGCTGGATGAATGATACTTATTTTGACTATCAGATACACACCTTAATATGAACGTCTTTTGATAAAGAAAAAAATATATCAACTAAAATCATAACAATTGGATTCATTATGTTATTAAATGAATCAAAGCTGTATTTTGTGGTTAAATATTTGGAATCTTGGTTCAAGACTTAATACCTTCTGAAACTGCATTAAGCACTGGCTAGTATGAAGATTATATTTCAATCTACTTCAGTTGGAGTTATTGAGGCTAATGTTGGAAAACAACTCCTTATAACAGATCCTGAGGGGAAATATGAAGCATTAGAGAAATATGGAAAAGATTTGACTTCTATGGCACGTGAAGGGAAACTTGATCCGGTCATTGGAAGGGATGATGAAATTCGTAGGTGCATACAGATCTTATCAAGGAGAACGAAGAACAATCCTGTATTGATAGGTGAACCTGGTGTAGGAAAAACTGCTATATCAGAAGGGTAGGATTGGTTTTTTTCTTTTCCATAATATTTGAAAATTTATGCAGAATGTGTTCAACTCAATTGGATAATCTAATCTCCATCTTTTTCCTGTTGAATGACTAGAAAAAAGAAATAATGTTACTCTTTGATTAATCAGGCTTGCGCAAAGGATAGTACAAGGAGATGTTCCACAGGCTCTGATGAACCGCAGGGTAAGTGTAACTCCATTTCTCTTCTCTAGGAAAAGAAATAAGAACCCAGTTATACAAAGTTTTATTGGATAGAAGGTAGTGAAATATGCAGTCTGTGAATTTCACATGTGCTACACTGGATGACTAGATCTCCTATGTTCTTTCTTTACTCAAGTAGATCACTGCAGAATTGCAAATAATAAAAAACTGCATTATATGATGTTGCTGAGTTGATTAGTAAAACCTTCCTGATTGGAAATCTGTTCTTGGATTGTTCACTTTCTTAATTACCATTTTTTTTTCATATTGATATAAATGGTGATTCTGTTGATTCATCCTAGTAATTTTTTGTTGGCTCCTCGTGGCACAGATATAGGTTGCTTGAAGATGCATCCGATGCAAAAAAAAAAATAATAAAATAAAATTGTTATTTGCCATGACTAGAAGGATTTCTAATCTTATTTATTTCTTAGCGTATTATCTCTTACATTACCAAGTTTACTAATTTCGTTGCTGACTTGATATGGACTATAAACTTCAAAGACAGATTTGTTTGAGAAAGTTAGCTACGTTATCTGATTGTCACTTTGAAACCCAGCTCTTTTTTCTTCTTTCAACAAACCGGATCAAGCTTAACAAACTAAGACTTTGCCTTGCATGCAGTTGATTTCCCTTGACATGGGTGCACTCATTGCTGGGGCAAAGTATAGGGGAGAATTTGAAGATAGACTAAAAGCTGTACTAAGAGAAGTGACAGAATCTGATGGTCAGATAATCCTTTTCATTGACGAGATCCACACTGTCGTGGGGGCAGGTGCGTAGAATGTTTAATTATAATCATATTGTGTCTGTTAATTGGTGGAATATTTCTTTTAAAAAATTTCATGGTGGAACTTTCTAATTTCATCTATTATGGGAAGATAAACAGGGTGATTTTTTGTATATGAATAATAAAAATACTAACAATATTTTGTTAGCGGATTGGAGTACAATTACACGTGGTTAATACCAGCTCTGGGTTCTTGTCAACTTGTTTCATGTTTGCTTCATAATAGTGTTTGTTCCTTGTGAAAAATGAATAGGTTCCATATGAGATTCCAATGAACTCCTTTCCAATCTCTTTCATGCCGAACCTTATTATGACACTTGTAGTTGGTTTCAGATGATCCAGCATCTCATTTGAGGTTTTCCCTCCATTTCATTTTAGAGTATAATCCTGTATTGCATTTCAAGCAGATACTTGAGCAACTTATATGTTGGATTACTAATTCCAAGAGATTAATATTGTCTTTTTCTTCTTCAGGTGCCACAAATGGGGCCATGGATGCAGGTAACCTTTTGAAACCAATGCTTGGACGTGGAGAATTGCGCTGCATTGGTGCCACAACTCTTGATGAGTATCGCAAGTATATTGAGAAAGATCCAGCTTTGGAGCGTCGTTTTCAGCAAGTTTATGTTGATCAGCCTACAGTAGAAGATACAATATCAATATTACGTGGATTGCGTGAGAGATATGAGCTTCATCATGGTGTTTGCATATCTGATAGTGCTCTTGTGGAGGCTGCTATTCTTTCTGATCGCTATATAAGTGGCCGCTTTTTGCCCGACAAAGGTAAATAGATCCTTCATATGTTGCTGTACAAATCTTAACCAAAATCACATTCTTATCTGCTACATTTATGGATTTTCAAATTACTCTTTACTGCAGCAATTGACTTGGTTGATGAGGCAGCTGCCAAGCTAAAGATGGAAATCACGTCTAAACCAACTGCCCTTGATGAAATTAATCGGTCTGTGTTGAAGTTAGAAATGGAACGGCTCTCTTTAACTAATGATACTGATAAAGCTTCAAAAGATAGATTGAACCGCCTTGAAACAGAGCTTTCAATGTTGAAAGGGAAGCAGGCTGAACTTACTGAGCAGTGGGAGCATGAGAAAGCAGTGATGACAAGAATTCAATCAATAAAAGAGGAGGTTTGTATGACATAGCTTTTGTTACTCTCCCTAGTTGATAAAGCACATTCATTGCAGGGCCTTGAGGGTCCAAGTAAGCATTGTTCCGCCTGCATGTAGGGATGCATTTAACTTCTATGAGATATTGTCTGTAGCCTGCAGGTTGTAGTTCTTCTGGAAAGCTATTTGATAAAGGGTAAATCATTAGACCTGAAATCTCTTTCTACTGGTTTCTGAATGGTTAAAAATGACCTCTAGATATCCTGCTTTGACCATTTATGACATTTTCTAGTTGCCCTCTGCTTAGAACTTGGAATACTGTTCTGCAATTAATAGTTCACTTAAACTATTGTAAAAAAAGCTTCCTTTTCCAATACAATACGTTCTGTGAGCTGTGTAATATTAACATTGTTTGGTTTCTCTTCACAGCTTTTATATTTTCCAGATGCAAATTACTATATTCTAGAACTCAACCAATGAGTTAGTTATTACTTTGGATTAAAATCATTAATGTTATCTGTTCTGACTAAGCTTTCATCACAGATTGACAGGGTGAATGTAGAAATCCAGCAGGCAGAGCGTGAATATGATCTTAACCGAGCAGCTGAATTAAAATATGGAAGCCTTAATTCCCTACAGCATCAACTTCAAGGTGCCGAAAAGGACCTAATTGAGTATCAAAGTTCAGGCAAATCAATGCTTAGAGAAGAGGTAACTGGAAATGACATTGCAGAAATAGTCAGCAAATGGACAGGTATTCCTGTATCTAAGCTGCAACAATCTGAGAGAGAAAAGCTACTGTATCTGGAAGAAGTACTTCACAAGCGAGTTGTTGGTCAAGACCCAGCCGTGAAAGCTGTCTCTGAGGCTATCCAACGGTCCAGAGCCGGTCTCTCAGATCCCAACCGGCCAATTGCCAGTTTCATGTTCATGGGACCCACTGGAGTCGGTAAGACAGAATTGGCAAAAGCACTTACTTCTTATATGTTTAACACAGAAGCAGCTTTAGTGAGAATAGACATGAGTGAATACATGGAGAAGCACACAGTTTCAAGATTGATTGGAGCCCCACCAGGATACGTTGGTTATGAAGAGGGGGGACAGTTGACTGAGACTGTTCGCCGGAGGCCTTATGCAGTTATATTGTTTGATGAGATTGAGAAGGCACATTCTGATGTGTTCAATGTTTTCCTTCAGATTCTGGATGATGGTAGAGTGACTGATTCACAGGGCCGGACAGTGAGTTTCACAAACACAGTTATAATCATGACATCCAATGTTGGTTCCCAGTACATCTTAAATATGAACGATGACTCAGAATCGAGGGATTCCGCATATGAGGCTATCAAGCAGAGAGTGATGGATGCTGCTAGGTCCATCTTTCGCCCTGAATTCATGAATCGTGTTGATGAGTATATTGTTTTCCAGCCTCTCGATCGTGAGCAAATAAGCAGCATTGTGAAGTTGCAGGTATGGATTCTGATTATCAAAACATTCTTTTCAAAAAAAAAAAAA
>JBAMIB010000070.1:4009632-4029968 GCA_037177415.1 Kaempferia rotunda | reverse complement strand
AGGAGGTTCATTAATGGAAATGGAAGAGAGGGTAACTTCCTTATACCCTAATTTGAGATATAAAGAAATAGTTCATTTGAGGGGTAAGGGAGGGTAAAAGTTCTCCCTCGCTCCCCTTCTCCATCTCAAATAAGGGCAAACATTACCTTTCCTTTGCTTACCCTTCCCTTATCTCCTCCCAAACAAAGAATTAAATGCTTTTAGCAGTTATCCACTTCGTACTTAGCTATCCAACGTTTACTGTGGGCATGATAACTGGTACACCAGTGGTGCGTCCTTCCTGGTCCTCTCGTACTAGGAAAAGATCCTCCTAATGCTCTAACATCCGCACCAGATATGGACCGAGATAAATTTATTTATTAACTTTATATAATTTAATTTTAAATATATTTTTAATTAAATATATAAAACTATTAATAAGAACAACAACATCGTTAGTCTCAAACTTATTAACTATTAATAAAACTATCAATATCAAAGACCAGAGTAAATATTGAAAAAGAAAAAATCATTAAAATAGACAACTATAAGAATAAAATCTAAATAAAAGTTACAATTTGATATAAATGGATCTAGACTTTGAAAATACTTTTTCCTTATGAAAAGAAAAGAAAAGTTGCATGAACTAGATAGAGCTCACTTGGGTTAATGCATTAATAGCACGGACGGTGGACGCATGACATTTCTAACGTAATAGTCATGGGTATATTCTCAGAAACTGACGACCTGTGATTTACCGCACATTGTACCTAACGCCTGTGTATCTGTATTTACCTCCTTCTATATCCGTGAGACCGACTCACCTGCTTCTATATCCGTGAGACCGACTCTAGGAGGCCGCTGATGTGGCAATTGATAAGAGTTGAATACGTAAGTAAACAGCTGTATCACTAAACATCAATAGGAGGAAGGCTAATCTTTGTACTAGGAGCTAAGCGCATAATGCAAGAGTAAAATCTTGGGGCATCGTTCATTTATCAAAAACCAACTATTGCGTACAAAATAAGCCTGAGAGATGGCTAGTGTACATCCATCATCCATGGGAGGAACAAAGAGGCATACAAAAAGACGAGCGACAAAATAATTTGGGAGATGGCTAGTGTTCTGCAATTTCATAAAGACAGTTACAAAGATAACATGATACGGCTAATTTGATAGGTGATCAAATATTTTGCCGCCTAATGCTGCTTACAGTAGTTCCTTCGAAAAATTGAAGGCCAGATCCCAGTAATGTGGAACTCCAGCATCGAGAAATATCTTCCTAGCAGCAGCTTCACTTCTGCATTGATGGACAAGAAACCTGTTGAAGCTGGGTTTAGCAGTGGTACCCTGCCAAACCAAAGCACAACTGTTGGAAGGAGAACCTGCATCTTCAGACCCCTCTTCCTCGTTGCCCCCTGCAGCAGCCCAGTTGATCCGTCTCAGCATCAGCTTCCCGTACCTTTTTATTGGTTTTTTGCCTCCTTCCACAACCACAACACTAATTCCATCTGATATCACAGCACAACCTGTCAGCCTATTCTCCTGGGCATTCACATCGACTTTGAAACGTGTTTGTGGATGCGAGAGGTCTTTCATCTTGTAAACAGAAACAAAAGTTTCAAGTGAACTTGGATCCTCAAAAAGCTTCTTCTCTTTCTTTTCACGCCGTTCAGCAGGGGTGAGTTTGCGAGCGATGTTTCTATCAACATGAGCTTGTTCGCGCTCAGCAGCAGCACTACGAATTTCCATTTCAAGTTTTGTTGGGTCTTGAGTTGCTTCAGACCCAAGAACTTTCATCAGGTTACTCATCTTAACCTTTGGCTTAGGGGGCTCTAAGAGGCCTTGTCTAATCATCTCTTGCCTATCTCTCTCCTTCGCTAGACGCCTCTGGGTCCGAAGTTTCTTTTGCTCTTTCTTTGTTAGCTTGAGAGGCTGTGGTGGAGGAGGAGCTGACTCTGCAGGAGGTTCAATTGGTCGTGGGTGCTCCACATAAATCGTAATTTTATCCATATTAAGCTTCTGTCCCTCATCATCATCACAGGTTCCTCCAGGTAGTAGCGGTTTGTCCCTGATTGCAAAGAGATATCAGATGGGTGATTTTAAGGGCTATAACAAATTATTTATAGTAAAATGCTGTTTCCTTCTATGGACATAAGTACAACCAATGCAACTTCCCTTCAAATGGATCATTCATAAAACATATAGTATTCAAGGATCATAGCATAGTTGAAGGTATGATAAATTAAATCCTATATAGCATCTCACCACCACTCGAACTCAGGTATTTCATCCTTCAACTTTTCCTTCTTGATCCTCACTCCTACTGCTATTAAGTTTGGATTAATCTCAGGTTCCGCCTTTGCTTTCTCCAGTTGAGTCTGCTTCATCCTTAACTCTTTAGCTTGTGCTTCTCCAAATTGACTCTGTAGAAAAAGAGTCAAACATAAAGTAAAGCTGGGAGCAAATAGGGGTTTTTTGATATGGACACTAAACAAGAAAACAGGTTTGTAGCAAACCTTAAATTTCATGATCTCTGCCTGCTTTGACCATTTGCCCTCCTCAACAAACTGAAATGTCATTCTTTTAGGCCTTAATAACTTAGTTTTATTTATTCCCATTTGGTCATCAAAATGAGCATTTGTTGCTGCAATGGCATCTAAGTCCGGCTTTATTATTTGGAAAGCCTCTTTTTTCTGCTTGTTAATATTAACCTACAAAAAGAAAAAATTATATCTTCAAAATTAGTGAACATTCTTGTTGATGATAAAATATGAAAAATAGAAATTACAAAGTAAACCACCTTAAGGGTGCTAAGATTTGTGAGCTTAGGTATGTTTATAACATTTCCATGTTCATCAATTTCTCTACCCTGTGCATCTAAGCGCAATACAGGAGCCTTTGAAGGTTTCTGAGATACAGCCATGTCAACTGATAACTGCCCAGGGAACATATTAATAAGTGGGGCAAATTCGGGATCCTGATGGAAACCCATTTTTGCAGCAAGTTCCTGTGCACGCTTTACTGCTTCAATGTTGCGAATGTTTGACAACCCCGGAAGGACACCAGCACTTCCAACAGCTGATAAATTTCCTGATACTGCAACAGTAGGGGTACTTGATGTTGCCTGAATGTGGTTTGCAGATGCAGAAGCCAAAGAACCAAAGTGATCAGGTTGGGATGCACTTGATACAGATGATACTTGTTTATTATCAGTGCTTGAACTAACAGACTTGTTTAACTGTAAAAAGAAAAACGAATTACTACTTAGATTCTCATAAGGAATGAATAGTGACAATGATACGTAAATCAACAAAATATTAAGTATAATTACCACAGGAATCTTCTTCAGCTTCTCAGACAACTCCTTCTGCATCTGTAGAGCTCTTTTAGCTTTTGCTAAAGCATCAAGAGACAAGCTGCCACTTTTGACAGTGACTGAAGTTGCTGTGCCATCTGTACTGGATTTTCCAGGAACCTCATCAGATCTAATACTAACTCCCTCATTTTCATTGGGGGTATTAAATGAAGATACCTTGGTGGGCACAGAATGATGAGATACACCAAAATTTGTAGAAACCATTGTTGAAGCCAAAGAGGGTGATCCGTGAACAGCAGCCTGCGCAAAAAAGAGTTTAACAAAAATCCCTGCATAATCTAAGTCTATTGATTTTAAAAGTCACAATTGACTAATACTAAAGCATTCCAACCAATGAAACTAAAAAAATAAAATAAAATGAAAGAAGAATCAGACTAAAAGCAGTGACCAGACGAAGAATAAAAGTTGACTATTTATAATCTCTACCAGTTAGAGATGATTGATAAACAAAAATTAAACAAGAGAATAAAGCCTAACTACTAAGTGGCATATTTTTCCTATAAACAGTAACACAGCATGAGAGATAATCAATACACTTCTGTCCCTATTGGCATAATTATACACAATGACAATGATTCTTTAAGTATAACTACATTTTCATGTAAGGTACTACATCATCGATTACCAACTCTTAAAATGTTTTTAATTTTCATTTCTCAACTAATTCACATGCATTTGAAGTTTCTTTACCGTCATCTTAGTTTCAATTAATTGCTCAAGTACCTTAATTTAAGCCATATGGGCAAGCCAGAGAGTTTGATCAAGATGAATATGCATTTTGGTAAACAAATGCATTATGGAACCTCACAAACAAAGCCTGAAATCGTTGACACTCTATGCAAAATAGCACATTCTAAACCAAAAAGAATAAAATGTAAAATATATTACATATTATTATATCACTTAATGATTCTCTAAGTGTTCATAATGGCAATGGAGCTGTCTTTTGCCAGATCTAAGATGTCCATTTGACCACCAATCATTCTATTTATTGAATTAGCAGAAAACAATCTTACCTCCAAGGCACTCTCCAGATTTCCTTCCTTCAATCTATCTTTAGACTTGTGCTCATCCTTGACCTCTTTCTGGTGAGGTAATCCGTCGCCATGATTCACTTCCATCTTCTCGACCTTCATAGTATCGGTAAATTTTCTCCCCTCCTTTCGTGGTTTCTTTTTATCATCCCCATCATTCAAAATATCATTTTTCACCCTCTCATTCTCTCTTTCGTCGTCCCTGATCTTGTACTTCTGTTCCCTCTTTCTACTCCTTGAGGATTTATCGTCGCCCTTCTCTTCCTTATGATCTCCGTTCAGACCATCATAAGCTCGGTCTTCAAAACAACGCCTTTCCTTTCTGCCGTCCCTCTCACCCTCCGAAACCTTAGTTCTCTTTCCACTCTTCTCAACAGCCTCTTCGTCCCCGTGCTCCTTCCTTTTGTTCGAGTAATGGCGACGCGGCTCCTCAGTTAATTCGCAGTCCACCAAGTTGCGCGCCCGACTCGACGAGCGCTCGCGGCGTCGATCGCGTTCTTCCTCAGCATCGGAAGGTGTAATCTCCCTCGAGCCATGACGACGGTCATCATCGCCATGGCGCTTCCCGTCTGAGTTTTTGCTGCTTCGATGGTGGTGTTCGTGATGGCGTTGCTTGTGGTCGCGGTCCCGATCCCTGTCGCGATTGCGGTGGGAGATCCCGGATTCTCGATCGCGGTAGCTATCGTGATCGTGCGAGGATTTGCGGCTTGATCGATCTCGCTCGGAGATCTTCTCCATGGGATTAGGGTTTCGCCTCCGAGGGGATTGGGGAAAGAAGAGGCCCTATAGTCGCAACCCGGTATGATTTAAAGCGTTCGGAGTGGCTGTAGAAGAAAAAAACAGACGACGAGCCAGTTAACCACGTAATAGTGCTTCTGTATAAAATAATTTACGCTAATAGTTGACAGGTACATGTTTTTTGCCGCATGATAAATTAATAGACGTGTTGGTCTGGGGGATGGATTGGCGGGGACGTGAGGGCGAGTGATTTTGTTTTTTACCACATGATAAATTAATAGTGACGCTAGGACGAATAATAAATCATCTTTTACCACATAATGCATAATGCGCTACCGTTACATCACAAGGGCTTTGGCATACAAATTAGGTGTTATAACAAATCTATTAAAATTAATACGAAATATTATGTCAAACTAACCTGACATGTGAAGTTAATGAACACGTTCAATTCATGGCAGATTTTATGTATGCATTAGATGAGTTTTTTAATTTAAAATTTAAACTAATATTAATAGATAAAATTGAATTTATTGTATATTTTGGATGAGAGTAAAATAATATGTATGTGCATGTGAATCCCATAATAATTGAAGATTAATGTTAAAACAATATGAGTGATGAGGATTTTAATATATTTGATACTTTTTACTAAAGTGATAAATATTATAAGGTTCATGATGAATATCCTAATAGCCTATTTGGAAACCCATGAAATTGAATTCCTTCAAAAATTAGAATTCAATTCTATAGTTGGGTATTACTTTTCAATATGGAATTAGAATTCAATTTCCTACTAACCCCTCAAATCGATTCACACATCTTTAGGTATGAATTGTGAAGAGAATTGGAATTCAATTCCCTCAAATAGTTAAAATGATCATTTTGCCTTTTCCTTTCTCATCTCTTCTCTTCTCTTCTCACACCGCTTCTTTTTCGCACACGCACTTCTCTCGCTGATTATTTTCTCCCGCAAAACCCTATCTAGAACTCACTCCTCGCCGCTGTCCAGGCACTGTCGCCGTTGACCACCGGAGCTCAAGCACGCCTCCACCCGCCGTATCATCAAACGAAGGTATCATGCATTTGATGACAATTATTCAAAATGTAAAATTAACTGGCTTATGATCTCTCTTTCCCTTGAGTTACATATTGTAGCATGCATTCGAAGCTAATTCTACACTCTAGGTAGCTTGAACTTGTTATTAGAATGATAAAATGATATGTAATTTATAAGAATATTAAGTTTTATAGAAGAAGGATAATTGGTAAAATTATAAGAAATCAATTCAATTCTTTTATTTACTAACTCATTCCAAATCAAGGAATTCAATTTAATTATGTTATTTATTAACTCATTTAAAATCAAGAAATTCAATTTACTTAATTTCTGATGGAATTTAATTTAATTCTATCAATTAAAAATTTTTGAGTGGAAGGAATATAAATAATAATTTAATATCCTTCTACAATACGGCCAGGGGCAGATTGTTGGAGAGTGAAAAATGCTCTAACAAAATTAATTAATTCAGCACAATTTTTTATCATTTGATTTTAAATATAACATATATTATTATTATTTTATTAAATTTATCACAACTAAAAAGGAGTTATAGGAGAAGTATCCATGATCGGACGTGCACGTGAACAGAGGCATTAATTGGAGGTTATTTTTTTGTTTTTGTTTAAAGCAGGGGAAGTCGAAGCACATGGACTGGCGGCGGCGGCGAAGGGCGGAGCTCATCGGAAAGCTTACGGTTGTGTGGAATGTTACCACCGTTTCATTGCTTTAAAGGGAGCAAGTAAAGACTAATGATCTGTTTACTTGGGAGAGCGAAAAATAAAATTAAGGAAAAATTTTCGCAGTGGAAAAGTTTCCGTTGTTTACTTCGGAAGAGAAAGACAATCCATTCGCGGATCATTTTAGAATTAAGATCGATCTACTCAAAATCGGTTGGAAAGCAGAGAATGGAAAAAAAATGACGCATGTACCCCTTTGCATTCATAAAGTTACACTATATACCTTAAAAAATTGACACATGTACCATTTTTAACTCACAAAATTATATCATTACCTAGAATTACACAAAGGAAGAATTTTATTCATCCATTCTCTTCTCTCCCTCCGAGGAAAATTTTCCCCCGTAAATTTTTTTCCCTTCCTTATCTACCCTTTGGAGTAAACATAGCATAAAGAGGCAGGTAACCTGACACAAGCCTCAGGTCGACCCGGGTCGTTGACCAATATGACAGAACAAGCCGTGTTGTCTCCTCCGAGGCCACTGGGCTGTTTGGCCCGACCTCCGTTCCTTCTCCAGTGCTAATCTGTAGAGCAGTGTCCTGTGTGACTCTGCATCTTTGTTTAATTTTTGAGATTAAAGCTGCTGGTCGGTGAAAGAATATCATACAATCGGGGAATAAGTAGTTTTATATTGAAAGGTGACCGATATTACGGTTGTAATAGAGCAGGTTGGTGTGTAAATCCAAAACTCGAATTGTACAAATCCAAATAATGTTAGTGTGAACGCTATTTGGAAATGATAAGACAAGTGACCGACACGGTAGAATGTTGCTTTAACAAAGGAAATTCTACTGGAGATGATAAGACATCTGTTTCACCGTTGTTGCAGTGACAAGTGATGATCCAAAATGTGAAGAAAAAAAAATGACAAGTGTTTTGTACACTACCCAACTTGTTTACTTCAGAGCAAAAACGGAAACATGATTCCATTACACTAGCCACACACTTCTTTTGATAGAATACACTAATTACAGTCTTCAATCAAGGTACAGCTGTCTTCATTTTTCTGAATTTCAAGTGCTCAGACTCTCACCTAGCCTGCAGCAATACAAGACAGTATGAATATAGCTTCGAGCTGCTGGCTACCATTCCAAAAAAAAAAAAAAAAAAAAACTACAGTGAGTATCTCGTAGAAAGCATGCAATGCTTAGTAATACCTAATCTTACATCTACCAGTCAACACGAAAAGTATGTGATAAAGAAAGATATGCAGCATAGAAAAGAAGTGAACTTTGATGCATGCTTCAGTTATGAAAAGGAACAGCAGTTAGTACATGATCCAAGTGGCACCTCTTCTCATATTGAATGCACAGCTTGTCCAATCTGCCACACACACATATCCAGGACAAACATATGCAGGAAAGGATGGTAAAGCATTGGAGCAGAACTGTAGCTTATGGTATTAATTGAAGAGCCTATAAATAGTTGAAACATGTTTAAAATCTCTCGTTCAGAGATGTGTAGCTGGTCAAAACAAAATGGTTTTAGTATCATGCTCTTCCAAACCGGAGTTTCGGTGGCTGGCCAGAAAGAATCAGTGTTAGCCTAGTGCGCACATTGTTCCAAAGGCAAATTAGAAGGGAAGACAAGAAGCATCGTTCACGAGTCGAAGATAATACTCGCTGAACTTGTGCAATCCCCGTGAAGTTGTTCACGAGCTAAAGACAACCCTCGCAAAGCTATATCTTTTCCAGATAATTTAATTTTTGTCAAAGTTAAACTTAATCAAGAGTACATATCGACCAACCTCAAGGGTATGATATTAAGGATATGGAACATAAATTTTACAAGCTCCCGAAAGCTCTATATGGCTTAAACAAGCTTCACATGCATGGAATAATAGGATTGACAAGCATTTCACTTCATTTGGATTCCAAAGAAGTTCAAGGGATTCATCCCCTTTTACATCAATTAGTAGACGCGACTGACTTTCTTATTTTCTATCTCTATGTTGATGACCTCATCTACATGGGTATA
The DNA here is from genome assembly GCA_037177415.1 of Kaempferia rotunda. Classification (NCBI taxonomy): domain Eukaryota; kingdom Viridiplantae; phylum Streptophyta; class Magnoliopsida; order Zingiberales; family Zingiberaceae; genus Kaempferia; species Kaempferia rotunda. Next base: position 4,021,060 of record JBAMIB010000070.1, on the reverse strand, counting down.
ATCATGCAAGTTCAATAATTTAAACAAAGAATTCCATCAGTCATACTATGAATTTTAAATAGATAAATGCAAGTCTGCTTTAACACCTCTGTCAATGTGAAAATCTGCAACAAGTTGATTTCTCCTTGATTTATCTAATCAACACAAGGCCTAACACTGTGCAAGCTACGCCATTTGAAGATTCATGCAGAAAATACATTCTAATATCCCTCTAAGTACTAGACATCAAATACGCTAAAGAAAGTGACTCGACTTTTAAGAGATCTATTAGGTTAGGTCAGTTAATTACTAAAAAAAGCATATCTGGCAAGATTTTTTAATTGAGATTGAAGATGATTTGGTAGAACTCAAAGAAGCAAAAGACAAATGCACTATCTTCTGCAGAATAAAATTTAATGCAACTGCTGATGCAGCATATAAAGTCCTCTGGTTAAGAAGAACTCTCTCAGACCTGAAAGAAACTGAAGCTCATCCAACTATCATCTATTGGAAAACATATCGACAGTTGTAAGGATCAAGAATTTCATTTTCCACCAAAGATTAAAGCATGTTCAAATTAGACACCATTTCATTTAGGATTTTGTGAGTAAAACGAAATATTGATAAACCATAAGCACAATCTAACCAATCAAGGTTGTGATTGTTGAAAAAGATTGAAAAGCACATGGCCCAATTAGACACTTAAAATTAAGGAATATTGTGAATTGAAAAGCATATAATTTGTAAAATTTTATTGAAGTTTATGCATGTAACTTTTTGATTTAAGCTCTCTAAGAAGCTCAAATATTCTTCTTCCTAGGCAGTTCATTGAATATTCTAGATTTATCCTTTGTGTTATAAATGGACACTTAACATGTACTATTTAGCAAAAAAGAAATGCAATGCAATAAAAGCTTCTTCTGCTACTATCCTTCTTGTGCCCAGCTCACTATTCTTTTGTTAAGTGCCGACATTTAGAAGGGCCAATCCTAGCTAGTTCTCTAAAAGAGCAAACATAATGTATTTCTTGAACAGGAATATGAGTATCTAATGTGGTTGCTGATATAAGTTCTCGACAAACTACTTCAGAAGCATTCTTGCACTTACCAAGTCTTATCCATGAGAGAGTAGGTAGGTCTTTATTTGTCAAACTTGCACTGAATAAACATAGATACACTGTGGTTTCTTCATTTTTGTCTAGCTTATGTAGGTTTGAGTTCTTAGTTGAATCTCTTCTATCTTTCTTGTAGTCAATCAAATGGATGAAGCTTTTAAAGTCTATTTCTCCTATAGCTCATTTTTTTAATAATTTTTTAAGGATTTCAAGCTGTTTGGAAGTAAGGTATACTCATTCACTAGATGAAGCTCTTAGTACATTTAATTTAATAGAACTCTCCCAGCAGAACCAGGTAAGTAAACTAATGTTATTATCAGACTTCACTCTGTGGTCAAATTATATTAGGTAGGATTGGTCAATCTAATCTTGTATGAAAACTTATCTTGTCTGTCATGCACATCTAACATGCAAAATTGAAAAGGATTCATTACTGTGTAAGATAAATGTGGAGATTCAAGTTCACTGTGCAAAATATAATTGCCTTCAGCTGTATGCAGTTAAATAGGTAAGGATATTTAAACTCTGCTAGTCAAGTTATTGTAGTAAATGTGACCCTAATCTATATTAAGAGAGAGGCTAAGCAAAGTCTAAAGCTCAAAGGATCTATAAAAGTTGCATTGAAAATTTAAAAATACACTATGGCATCAATTGAAATCCAACCCTGTATGCCTTGCTTATTTCTCTTTCTTCAAACTGAAGCATCCTTACTTATTATGCAATTTTCAACAGAAAGCATCATCAGTGACCCAATTCATTAATGTCTACAGTACCACATTTGTACAAAGCTAGAGGCTAATTACTTACTCAGTTTACATTCTCTGCAACAAGAATTGTCAGAAAAAATTGTATATAAGCTAGCACTACTTGTCAGCTTCATGAGAATTGTCTTTAATATCACAAATACCAGAGAGGTTGCCAAAAAATAAAGATATTATGATTGATATAACTCTCGCAAGTCATTCTTTTTGAAAACATGAACATCCAGTGTTACCTCAGAAAGAAAGTCACGCTGGAACAAAATTTCAATCCCGAAGACCAAGTTCAACTTCAAGCTCATTATCCTCTTCAAACAGCTTCAACAAGCGAGCATATTGCTCTTCTCTCCTCCTTTTTTGCCACATCTTGAATAAGAAAAAAGACAGCAGTATAATAATAGCCACTCCAAGGCAAGCAAGGAAAAGCTTGAGCCTTGTTTTGCTACTAGAACTGTGATTGCTAGTTGTTGTTGAATCCTTAGGAGGTGATGGGTTTCCAGATAAACCTAAGAAGAAGAATAAGCTGCTCAGAGTGAAATCATTGGAAGTGAGATAAATAGGAACACCATATAGTCCATAACTATTAAACTTACTGAAATACTTCATTCATCACAAAAGAAGTCAATCAAGGTGACAACTGAAATAACTCAAAAAAGTTTCCAGATATTTTTGCTTAATTTTACTAATTTGAAACATTGTTTACCAAAGTTCCCGACAAGCAAGCTAAAATATAATCACCAAAACAAAGAATTTTAAAATTTCTCACTTACATAAATCCAACACAGATAAATTCAGGCCATTCAGGAATTAAATAGTCCACACGAAAGGAAACATGAAACTACAGAAAAACTTCAAGTTACGGAAACAGATCCAGTTCTACCTAAAAGATCTCGTTTTCATTCCATCAACATGGAGGAAAACTCACCAATTGTAGCAATTATCACGGAGTCGAACTCCGCCCAAACCAAAATCAAGTATATTTGATCACCGATTAGATCTAGAGCGAACGAAATCGAGAGAAACCAACAAAGCAATAGTGAATGCATGAAATAATGATCACTTCTTGTCGAAAAATTAGCAGATCTATAAGCATCGAAAGAAGGAAATATTAGAGTCGAAAAGAATTGTACCCGTAATTAGATTCAGAGAGACGGAGAGAACGAGTAGCAGCAGTCGCGTAGATCTCCCGCTTCCATCTCCAGTCATCTCTCTCTGTCTCGCTCTCCGCCTTGTTTGTCGTTCGTAAGAATAAAATGGAATATTATATGGGCCGATTGTTTAAAAGTTGGCCCAGTAACGGAGACTCGTGGTTGTTGTGCCACGTCGAACTGACTTCTCCGCTTCACCAACACGGAATTTACCCCTTGATCTCTCCGTCTCCATTCTGGTTCCCCCCACGAATCTCCTATTCCCCAATCGCCGCAACTTCCCCGCTCTTGATCGCTGGTCTCCGCCAACCAGATGGCTTCTCCCGCCCCCGCCTCTCCCCCGAGTGCCAACGTCTCCTGGTGACTCCTCTCTCTGTCGATTTAGACTTGCATTTCCGCGACACTGGTAGGTTTTTAGGGTTGGTCGCAACGCAGTTAGCTCGTTGCTACTTGTGGGTTACTACAGAGAGGAGTGTGCGTTGAATGGGAACCGTTTTCGGGATAATTGGGGGAACATTAGCACTGTGAGAGGGTTTAGTGGGTCGCGAAGTCATAGCTAGTTGGTGAGCCATTAAAGGTGTCGTTTCTGACATTTTGATTCTACTAGGAAAGTACGATCTTTTTCTCGATTGTTGCTGCAAGCACTGGGCTGTAGACTGATAATCTTTGTTGCGCAGTTACGTAATATTTGTATCTGTTTATCTGAATCATATAACTTCTTTTTTTTTCCAATCCGTTTGGATTCTCTTTTTCTTCTACTAATTTTGCCATGTTCTTCTATTGTTTTGGTAGGCTCTGACTCTGATGTTGATGACGATGGCATTGTCACCGAAACCGCTGCATTTGTGCATAACGAACCTTTGCAGGATGATATTGATATTCCAAAAATAAAGTCAGAGGTGGAGATCCTTCATGAGAACGTCAAGAAACAAATAATTAAGGAATGCCATAGTGCAAAGCCTCCAAAACTGTCAACTTGTTTCTGTATGTGTGAAATGTGATGTTCTCTCTGCAGGCTTCTGTCAGTGCCAAAGCAAATTTTGTCATCATGGTCAAAATTTTCAATTTGGTTTGAAAGCACAATCATATGATTGTATAACTAACTTTACCATGTTTTGTTACAGATTTCACGCAGTTATCTTAGAATAACAAACATTTAATTTTCACAAGTAAACCATTGGACAATACCAAATTTTTCTTTCCCTTCAATTTTAGGATATATATTTTCTCTTTTTGTGTGTGATAGAGAGATCATACAACACCATGGTCTATTTCACGGAGAAGGGATCCTCTGGTCCACAATTTGTGGACCACTCTCCCTTCTGATTCTCACTGTTGGATCAGATCAGAAGGGATCGGTACATGGATCCTTGATTTGATCCAACGGTAGGGATCAGGAGGGACCAAGAGTGGTCCACAAATTGTGAGCCAGGGGATCCCTATGCTATTATATGGGTGATTCTCATGGGGAAAATTTCGCATGATATCCCATCACTAAACGTTTTCTTTGATGAAAGGGCTACCTAGCCTTCCCATGCAATTTTGTAAATACTTTGGTGTGGTTTTGGTGTGAGTAGTATCATAGCAAGAACCTTATTTGAAACAATATTCATGTAACTCCCACTATAATGACAATTGTACATGCTTTATCTCCATATAATGCATTGAAAAATATTGGTGTACTTTCATATGTCAGCTAATGAGTAAATTTTGGTATGCTACTCTTTAAGTCTTATTTTTTCTATTACTCTTTATCTATGTTTGAGTAAAATTAGATATGCTGCTACTTCAAGTTTTATACTTTTGGTTTCACTTTTAAGTTCATCTAGAGAATAAAGATCTCCAATTTTTATCCTTTTCAATTCAAGAACCTAGGTTGTTCAAGTTAATTTTTCTAATATAGACTTGTCTTGCATTTAATTTTTGAACTTTTGCAAGTACCATCTATATTTTCTTATACATCTTAGACTAGTGGTAATATATTTTTCTCATCATATTGATCTGCCATTATTGACAAGTAATGATGCTTATAAAGAAAAATAGCATGATAAACTATGTATAATGCTAGAAGGTATGTGTTCTTTTAGTGATGTATGACAATTAAATAAACAAACAACAGACCCTTCATACGAAGATATGTAGGGACTTTATGAGAAAAATTAATTAGATATCGAAACTTAAATAATCTAAATGATTAAACATAAACAATTTTCAAAAAAGAGAAAATGTGATTATAGTGGGATTATGCAAATCAACAGGAATGAGGTTCAAGTAGGTGGCGGAGTGGTAGTGATTGAACTTTTTGTTTCCTCGTCTTGCAATTCACACACCACTTAAATTTTTCTGTGTGCCCCTCCACTTACAAAATGCTTTTTTAACAAATAATTGTTACAAATAATTGCTTTTGTAACAAACAAGTGGACTAGGTACTAGATTTATAGTAACCATAGTATTTTTAGGATTTGCGAGAGGATTTGAGTCTTTTGAATCTACAGGGTGCTTGTTCGTGGTGGCTACTTGATGCTAGGTGCTTCATCTAGAGTGGGATAGCAGTTGAGGTGCTTCCTATGTTGGTGTAGACCTGGTCTTAGAGAGGATCTCCTTTCATGGGATGTGAGCAAAGAGATCTTTCTCTCTGGTGTGGGTGGGGATGGTGGAGGTTACCGAAACAATCGCCTAGAGTGGATTGGAGAAATAGTTGGCTTCAATGGATAGTAAGGGCCTGTTGTTGGCACCATTAATGTAGGAGAAGGGTTTTACTCGCTCTCCATCTCAATTTTGAGCATCAATCGACAGTGGTGCCTACTCAAGTGAAAGAGATGAGCTGGAAATAATGAAGTAGGGTTGGCAGCGTCTTCAATGAGGCATTGAAATCGGTTAAAGGGATTTGGTGCAAATGATGCAAGAAGTGGGTGATGGTGATGTGATTGATGAAGATCTAGGTTGTGAAGTTGGAAGAAGACCCTACATTGGTTGAAGAGGTTTACTTGGATTGAAGAAAGTCTAACAAGGAGGTACACCGGTGTTAGTCTCTACGAAGGTGGTTGAAGGTGATTTCGTCATTGATAAAGGATTGATATCAAGGAGAAAGAGGTCTTCATGGTGGATGTGGGTCGAAGAAGATCATGAGTCATTTGCATATGCTATATCAATAAGGGGTGTCATGAATGCAACAAGAAGGGAGAAAAGAAGAGGTCCTTCATTTTGGTGGTGACTTAGGTTTTGAAGGAGGAGTTTGTTAGGACCGATGCGTCCCGGCTAGAGTTGTCGTCTTCCCTACGAGTTAGTCTACGCAGCGGAAATAAAACAAAACAAAACTAACAAAGGAAAGATACACCGATGTAACGAGGTTCGGAGATAAAACTCCTACTCCTCGGCAGTCCGTGAGGTGGACGATCCCTGATCCGTCGGTGGATGAGTCCCCGGAAGCTCCGGCTATCTCGTGTCGCTCCTTGTGGGTGGAGAAACCTCGCCACAAACCCTTCCGAGCACTCTCGGATGCACACGCAAGCTCAGACTACTAATCTATGATTAACCACTCTAGATTTCATCAACCCAAACCAAACATACAAGTTTGGTTTATATAGAGCAACATCTGAAAGGCAAACAACAATTTGCCCGTTACTAGTCGCCTGCTCCAAAGACCAGGCGACTGGTCCTCTCACAACGGCTAGTTCAGAGTGCACGAAAAGCTAGCCAACGGCTAGTTATCAGTGGCCTAGTCCCAGCACTAGTTGACTGGTCCAGACGACTGGTCACCCGATTGGTCACTTGACCAATCTTTCTGTGAACTCTGAATTTCTCCATCAGTCGTCTGGTATCACCACCAGGCGACTGCCCCAGTCGCCTAGTCTTAGTACCAGACGAGTGGTGAACCCTTACACTAGGGTTTTCACCCTGAGTACAATCTCTCAGCACTCGTCCTCGTCCGACCAACCTAGACCTAGCCTTCTAACCATCTTTCATCAGTCTTGCGTCTCTCGGATGCCTCCACATCCTTCGCGTCTTGCCTTCTAGATGCTTCCATCAGCATCATTCATTATTGTCGGATCTTGCCAAAACCATGCTCCTGGACTTTATACAATTTGACTTACGTTGCCACACACTTGGGCTTACACAGCCAAGACTCATGTGAAGCCTATGATTGGACTTACGTTACCAAGACTACACACTTGGACTTATATAGCCAATACTCTACCTGGACTATCCTCCTTTGCCAAGCTCCCCCTTAGACTTTACCTGTTGTACCTATCTCCTGCATACTTCCAATGCATATTAGATACAACAATAAATCTAACTTAAACCTTTGCCAAAATATCAAAACCTAGGGTGCCTCGATTGCTCCAACACCAAAGTGGTGTTGGTTTGAGCAAATCAGAACCACTATTGGTGTTGGTTTGCGCAAACCAGCACTAACACGTTGATGTTGATCTTGGTGCTAGTCTTTAAAAACTTATAAACCACCACCACCTTACATGTATGAGAGAGATTTACATGCAGAGAGAGAAAAGAGGGGTTAAAAACAATTTAAATTTAGGCCTCGTCAGGTGCCCATGTAGGTCATTGCCCACCATCGCTCATGTTGAGAAGCGTAAGTGGATCAAGCAACCCAACGCCACTAATGGTTCAAACTGTATAGGCGTTTGAAAATACCCAATATGAGATTTGAACTATAATTATATGGAAATGAGTCTTACCTCTTACGACCAACCACACTAGTGGGGCGGTATTATAGATCTCCTTGAAGCTAAGGGCATCCACATGGGAACTCCCACTGTGGACGTGGCAACATGGAAGGAGCACCTTCAATTTCTTGAAGGAGAAGCACCATATTTATGGAGCTGCTCCTTCAAGTTTTTTTTTAAAATTATTATTAAAATAATTTCTGTTTTTTAATATTTAAAAAAAAACTATGGCACAATGGCTAACAAGATATCTTTTTTTCATTCATCTAATCATTCCCTTTACTCTATACTTCTTTTTTTTTTCCTTTCATTCTTTATTTGTATTATAGATGAAAATTTCAATGTCTTTTACAAATCTATTGAATTTTTCAAATATAGAAGAAAATACATCTTCTCGAAATACTTGCATTCCTCCAAATATCCAATATCCTCATTTTTTGTCTTACACACAATACACTTCAAAATTTTAAAATATTTCATATGCTCCATAATATCCTCCAAATTTTCCAAATTTTTAAAGTTCTCAAAATTTTTTGATAAATCCAAGCAACGCCGCCCCAACTCCATTTGGTATGTATCCACTCCAAGATTGGTCAACCATAGAAAGCCAATCTGGGATACCTTCTCTGCCTTATGTATTTTCCCCTCCTCAACTATCAATCATGCATTCGAATGAATTAAGAATGACTACTATCGATCCATCTATTAGTGACAAAGAATCTCCAATGCGATCATTTGTTTCAGCAACTCAGTGGCCACCACACTCATCATAAGAAGTTGAACCGAAGAAAGATGATCCAAAATGAAGATTTTAATCTCTCAATGAATATGTGGTCCTTGTAAAGTCATGGGTAACTATTAACACTGAAGCCGTCATTGGTAATGATCAAAAGGATCAAGCTTTATGGAAACATATAGCTGATTACTACAACAAGCATCGACCCACGAAAACTTTGACAAAAAGCTATCAGTGGCTAAAATCACATTACTATAAGTTTGCACTAATGGTAAATGAATTTTCTGAAACTTATAATAATTTTTATACTCATCGTCAAAGATTTAGATTGACGAGAATGGGTTGGAGAACGCACTGAACATGTGGAAAGTCAACAGCAATAACAAGGACTTGAAGTATATACATGTGTGGAGGATTATCAGAGAGTATAAAAAATATGTTTTACAATCAGTTGCTCATTGCTCTAGCAAGAAGGTAAGGACATCTGAATCAGTAAGAACACTTCGACATCAAATCCAAATACAAGTGTTGATGTGTGACTTTGAAGTCTACATTTGTTAGATAGGGCAAAAGGCAATGAAGACAAAGGGCAAATCCAAAATTTGAGGGGATGATACAATGAAACAAAATATCGATAAGGAATGACAAGATATTAAAGAATATCAAATATAAAAAATGGCTTTACGGGAAGTAAATATCTTTCATCAGAAATATAAAATTCTTCTAAAAGATATTAGTGAGATGCCACAAGACAACTTCATAGAATGAGAAAGGTTGAAAAAAAATTAAAGAGAGACGTGGCATTGTAGATGTGTTTAAATTTAATTTTATATATTATTATAATTTATTTTTTATTAATTTACTATAAAATTTATGTATTTTTTTAGTTATTAATGTTATTCCATGTTATAATTTATGAATTTAAATTTTATAAAAATTTAATTATATATAATGTAAAATATAAAAGAGAAATAAAAAATATATATAATGAAAAAGCATGAGATCATGAATAAATTGTTGAAAAGTTGGAAAGATATATAAAATTATTTATTTTTGACAAGGCACGAATATAATAATGAAGGAATTCTCCAAGAGCTCTCACAACTATGGATGCTCTAATAACCATAGGGAATGATCTTGCACAGCGTGCTTATTTTGTTTAACAGTTCAATTCATCCATCTCATTCTTCTCAAATTTATGTTATTTTGATTATACTTTTATACATAAATTCAACATAGTTTAAGAAAAAATATCCCCTCAAAATAATGTAATGGTTAAGACATAAGAGGTTATCACATGAGGTCTTGAGATCGAAACTCGACACGTGAGCTTATACCTCCCCTATGTCTTGACCATTTACACTAATAGCTAATAATCACATGTAATTTACCTCCTCCATGTTAATCTAAAGATAGATTAACAGAGATGTTGGGGGAACAAATCACCTTTTACAACATAGTTTAAGAAAAAAAATCTATAAAATTAATTTTTTTAATAATTCAAATATCTAGATAGGTCTTTCAGTCCAACTAATCCAAGTGGACATCCCTACTCCATAAATCGGCCACTAAACAAATCTGCAAAACATAAGCAGCTCCTCATCCAATCACCAACGTCCTAAATTTTTCATCCACTAAAATAAAAAATTCCTATACTACACCATAACCATAGCTAAAATTTAAACTTGAAATTGTTACTTTAGCACCCAGCATAGCCTGAACCTTTTTATCATTAATATTTGAAGAGGTGATGGGCAGACACCATGAACCAAGAAGATCAATCAAAGAGTCGATTACGAACTTCAGTTGGACTTGAAATTTGATGAGCAAGGAAGCTCTAGAACTAAATGATAGTAGGAAGCATGATAATTACGTAATTACATATGGAGTACTGGTAGTGGTACACAACCTTGTATAAGGTTGCAATCTATTTGCACAGAAACGAAGTACTATCTAACTTCCTCAGTAGTCTGATTTTATTTTCACATCTCCATTCTGTAAAGTTTGCAGGGACTGTTCCGGCCTCCTTGATTCCTTCAAAAAAGAACTCATATGATCAGTAAAAAAATTGACTCTATTTTTTCTGGGCAAAAACAATTAGACCAAAAAATTGTCACTGTGAAATGTTTTGGATCTACAGTTGTTATGTAAAGAATAGAGATATTTACACAAGGAGTTTGGATGGTAATCTGCTAAAAGAAATGTGTTTCCAAAACCCATACAGTGAGCACTTGACAAAATATTGGCAACCTGTTGTCTATGTTAATATTCTATGTTTTCAAACCTCATCACTGCAGGTTAATGTACTCCATGGCTGACTAGAGCAGTATTTTCTGAATCTTTATACAAACTATCATCCTTCTTATTTATTTTAGACACGGTATTGTTATATGATTCGGTGTATGGCTAGTTATTATTTGTTGAAAAAGATGAACTGAATGTGTTATCTACTATTCATTCAATTGTACAAACTTATTAGCATTGGTTCTGGATAGCAAAAGAAATGTTAGATTTTAGCAAAAATTTAAGGATCATTCTGAAGAGTTAAGCTTTTGACTTACGGCAGCAGAAGAGCGGATCTCCCTGTACATGTCTACTTCATCAGGGAAAGCACGATCAAGTTCCTCAAGAAGATGCTTTCGAAAACTCTATTGCCATAGTATAATCATGAACCATTATGATGATATAAAACAATACAAGGAAAATGACTAATCAGGGCATGTATAAAAGCTATTGGCATTAAAATTATTCCAAACTAAGAAATTATAGTTAGTTACGCTCTCAGTTGAGAAAACATAGTACACAGCTCAACAAGATTAATGGCATTCAGGTTAAGAAATGCTGGACAGAACTGGACTATGTTTGATTCCTTGACACAATAATCTATGTGAAGCTTGGCCGGGCAAACACCCAAATGTAGAACAAAGAATTGTTACCTTGCACATTCTTACCCTGCACACTCATGGGCACAGGGCCGGGCGCTCGGAAGCACCTCCATGCAGCCAGAT
>JBAMIB010000070.1:3871778-3883448 GCA_037177415.1 Kaempferia rotunda | reverse complement strand
ATGTACTAGTGTGACTCTATGGTCAAGACAAATCAATACCAAGTCACACTACAACCATGCCAATGGTTTGTCCAAGACCATCTTGGTTGTGAGCCTATACTTATACTCTACAAGGTACTGATAACATGATCTTCTATGTCATACCAAGCACCATGTTATCTACAATGTAAAGTATCAGATAATAATGCATATCATGAATATAAAATGCAAGCAATGATCATGTGATTCTTATAAAGATGTCTACAAAAGGCTAGACTTTCAGTATACATCCCAACAACATCAACTTTTGTAGATATAAAACACAAAGCATCAATGTTATATTTACTTGGAAATTTGATTGCATTTCTAGGAAATGAAGTACCACATCTCTCTGATGATGGTTTATTGCACACTTTCTATTATCTCTTCAGCTTCATCTAGATTTTTGTTCATAAGTGCTCCTCCAGCTACAAAGTCCAAAGATACCTTTGTTTGATAATTAATCCCATTGTAAAAAAATTGAATCACCAACTATTTTTCCAATCCATGATGTGGATATGATATAAGCATATTCTTAAATCTATCCCACACTTGTGATTCAGTGTCATTCTGCCTGAAGTTATCAATTTAATTTCTTATATGTACAGTCTTGCTGGGTGGATATAATTTATCCAAATTTGTTGCTTACACTGCTCCCATGATGTAATATTGTTCGCCGTAATGAATTGAGCCAGAGTTTTACTCTATGGCTCAAAGAAAAACCAAATAGGAGTAGTCAAATTGCTTCAACTAGTGCGCCAATCATTTTCATGGTTTCATAGATCTCATAGAAAGCCTCTAAATATAGGTTCGAGTCTTCATGTACACCTCTGACAATTTGATGTTGTTGGAGCATTGTGACCACAACATGCTTAATCAAAATTATTAGTCTCAATGGTTGATCTGGTGATGCTACAACAAAGACCATGGGCATAAGGTGGTGCATAATCCTTAAGAGGTTTGCTTTCCATAGTTGTCTTGCTTGTCTTCTCTTTATTTTTGTAGAATTTTTCTTCTTTTGAAGATTCTTTCAATCTCAGGATCAATAGGCAATAAATCTCCTATAGTATTAGACCTTCACACACAAGAGCAAGACAATTTAAGATTAGTTTGTTTTGATTTTCTTTTTATAAAAGAATGTAAATGCAGAAAATAAGAATGCGAGATTTCAAAGTATAGAAATAAAAAGAATGAAAGTGCAAACTGTATACAAAAAGGTAAATGTAATAAAATGCAAAAAGAAATATTTACAAAAGAAAGAAAGCAATGTCTAGTCTAACTCTAGTGTTCATCAATAATGTTAAACTCAATTTCTAGCAACAGCGCTAAAAACTTGTTACGCTACAGCAAGTGCACGGATACATGTTAGTAATAAAAAATTATTGATCCCATAGGAATTAGTTGAGAACTACCAATTTCTCATAATGAGCTATCTAGACAATCGAAATATTTATAAATGTTTGACTCAAGAAAGTAGAGAAAAGAAGAGAGAGAGAGATTAGAGAAATAATTGGTTGAGAAAAACTAGGCAAGGTGGATGTTCTCTAAGGATTTGGTTTTATTGTAATGCTAATCAATGTGTTATGACACTATAAGAAAATTAGGATTACACAACACTCAAAAGACAATGTTTTTTTAAAAAACATTGTCTTTTTTTTTCTTTTACGACGCTTTTAGTGAAAAGTGTTGTCTATATTTTTTATTTTTTTATTAATGATAATGTCTTTTTAAATAAGCGTTGTGATAAAAAATTTTTTGAATCAAAGGTAATATTTTTAAAAAATTATTATCTATAAATATATTTTTAATATCTATAATAATATTTTTTTTTAATCAGTTTTATCTATATCCTTGTTAACATCCGCCAAAACTTCAACGAAACTCCAATAAAAACCTTCTCAGGGAAAACCTAGCTAAAATGAACCCCGCCGAAACTCCAAATCTTTCTCCGCTACCCTGCTCTGCTCGTACCGCCGAAACATTCTCCGCGACCCTCCTCCGCTCTCACAACCGAAACTCCTCCACCCGCACCACCACCTTGCCTCCTCCGCCACTTCTCCGTGCATGACTTAGCTTCTTAAATTAGCACCATCGCATCTTTTCTCTCAAACGAAGGAGCAGCTTCTTGTTCGCATCTTTTCTTCTTCATCGGTCGTCGTTCTAGTCCTCCTTCTCCGAGGTCAGGTTTGCCTTTAAGGTGATCCCTAGTGTCTTGGGTGTTCACTTCTTTTCGATCAATTTGAGCAAATTCTGGTTAGATTTTGATGTTGCCGGATATACACTTCCACGTTCGGTGAATTTAGGTTTTTTGTTTGGTTGTCCCCTGATGAATAAATTCTGACTAAGTCATCCAAATAAGATGTGTATAGCAATAACCCTGCTAAAATCCCTAACTCCCTTTTCACCAACTCCTCGTGCTGCTTTAAATTGAGGCTTATTTTCTTTACGCTTGGTTTGTAGTTGTTTGTTATGGAGCACAGTTCTCTACAGATTTGAGCACCTCAACATTCTCCTGGGTGGACGAGGACCATATGCTAGAAAACTTCATCTGATTCATGCTAAATCAAGAGTGAGTTGTTTATAAAGTAAACAACTTTGCTTATATATTGTAAATGGCTGGTTAATTAATTTGATTAATATTGTTTGATGTTAAACATGCATGACTCTGTTTATTTGTTTCACCTACCTGCTTCTCCTTATGTGCCCCTTTGCTGGTCACTTTATCCATGCGTTTAAGTGAAGAATTTCAATATGAACTTGCTTTTTTTCATTAATTAGTTTTTCAAATATATTATAGAAGCATTGATAGTTCAGTAGTTGATTGCATGGGCATGCTCGAGTGATGGAGTTTGAGTTTTGACTTATGATTCATGTAATTCTTGATGGTTCGAGATATGGAAGACACTTTTAAGTAACTCTATTCTGCCTTGTCAGGAAGAATAGGTAGATATAGAATTTGGTAGCAATTGTTGTTCTTGTTGCCCTTTGTTTATGATTTCAGAATATTAAGTTTTGGAAGAAGTTTCATTCTATCTTTATACTATTATCTTACATTTTGATTGTGCATCAACGATTTTCAAGGATGGTATCATAATATCACATGTGGTTTGTTAACTAGAAATAAGGGCTATGGTCAGACTACATTGCAATGTTTTTTATTTTTTTAGTGTCATTATGCACTCTTCATTGTCCATGCATGTGCTGGCTTCTTCCCTTTTCATTTTGATGTATGAGCATGCTGACAATGGAATAGAACCTTTGTTTATATTTGGTAGAAAATTGATGAACAATTGTGGCACAATTAGTATGACAACTATAATATATTTTGCAAGAAAAGACGATGGCAAATGCATCTTACCTTTGATTATTTTCTTTTGACTTTGTTGGTCTCTGATGATGAAACATTTAAAACTCAAGTGTTTGAATCCAGATATGTCTTTGAGTGTTTGAAAACTCACTGTGTTACCTTCTTTACTAGTGTACTGAATCAGAATAAGTTCTCTTTTTTTTCTTTTTTTTTTGTTTTGATCTAAAGATTAGAAAGGAAAGATAGCATAGAATCTTTAATGCCAAACTTTTATTTTAATGCAGTGTTAAATCAGTGTTAAAGAACTTGAGAAGTAGGGCCCAAAGAAAGTTGTCATAAGTCAATCAGTGAAAGGATGTTTGGCAAGACTTAATGGATAATGATCTTGTTATTAGGCATTTTTGTGAGTTCATTTCCCTTCATACAATCCAAGAAGGGGTTTGCTTTTGTATAAACTTAACATGGATACAAAGTTAATTTGTGGATTATGTGTACATATTTTTTGTTTAGATTGCATGAAATTGTATTTTTGTTAAATAGTTGTATTTTAAAAAAGATTGTGGGTACTCACATTTTCTATTCATGGATATTCATATTTATTGTTGTAAAGTTTGTGGATATATTTTTTTTATCTTTTGCTAAAAAAAATATATTTTAAAAAAGACTATACTTTTTTAAGTGTTGCAGAAGAATTGCCTTTGCAAAAAAGACAACGCTTATTAAGTATTGTAAAAACGTTGTTTTTGTAAAAAAAAAAAAAAACCAGTGTTTTTTAAAAGTTGCAAAAGCATTGTCTTTGCATAAAATGACAATGTTTTTTAAGTGTTGTCTTTGAATGAATTTTTAACAACAATACTTTTAACAACGCTTTTTCAGTCATATAGGCATCACATAAAAGCGTTATCTCTTAGCTTTTTTCTTGTAGTGTAGATTACCCCAACTTATATCCTCTATCCCTATGCATGTACTAGAAGTCTAACTAAATCCTGACACTCTCCCATGATGGTCATATCAGAGTGTTGCTCCCTGATTACCCGATGCCCCTAGGTAGAAGAGATAACATAGGATGTTCAGTTAAAGGGATACCCTTTGTCACCTAGGGCCTCCCGTTCATACGGTCATGCCCTTGACATGCTTCTCTAAAGCTGAAATTGAACATGGGCATGTTTGACTTTTTTAGTTTTGAGAAGTCACGACCATGTTTTATTTCTTCAGGTCAGGAAAGGCATGCCCATGTGAGACTACACGGTCGCCTACTTGTTGGCTTCGGCTAGAGCCTTGACTTCCTTTGAAGATTAACATGATCGTGCTAAGGGGCATGATCCCTATCACCACTATGTCATGATTTCTTCAACGCATGAGAGACATGGTCGTATGATGACACACAGTCATATTACTGTTGGAGTTGGGAAGTCACTCGACCTCCTCCTGGATAAAGGCATGGTCATGCTAGGGGACACTACCTTGTCTTGGCCTTCTCCTTTAAGAGATACGACCAGCCTTAGCTTCCGATCTTGATTATCTCTGAAATGTGTTTTGTCTTCATTCCTTCTCCAAATCACATCTTGTTAATCATAAAATACACAAAAAACATATCTCCGACAAAGAAAATAATCATGCTGAAATAATGATAAAATAGGGTGAAATAGCATAAATCTCAATAAAAAAAATGTAAGTAGATGTGCATTAAAATATAGATAAAAAAGTATAGAAACTACGCACATCAATATCTATTATCGAAACAAGTAGCAAATGCACTAAACGACACGATCAATTAACTTCATACATGTGGCATTGTTGCCTTGGCCATATAAGTAATAAATGCATGTCCGAATTGCACAAGTGTTGAATTATTTGAATTGAATTCATTTAATACATGCTCTTAATGCTTAAAAGGAAAGATGACTAAGTTACATTTTAAGGAAAAAGGTGGACCAAAGAATGATATATTACCCTCATACACACAAATTTATGTGGACCTATGTCTACTTTTGCACGAGTAGGTTATAGATATTTCATTACCTTTATTGATGATTACTCACTATTTGGATATGTGTATCTATTGAAATACAAGTCTGTGACCTTTGAAAAGTTCAAAGAATTAAGTATTAAAATACTTCAATTGAATTGAGATGACAAATACTTAAGTCAGGAGTTTTAAGATTATCTCAGGGACAATGGCATATTATCTCAATAGACTCCACCATACACACCATAACGGTGTGTCAGAGAGGTGAAACTGAACCTTGTTGGATATGGTTAGGTCAATAGTGAATCATGCAAGTTATCCCAAATCCTTTTGGGGTTACACATTCGAGATAACTATTATTTTCTAAAAGAGTCTTAGCTAAGGCAATCTTTGCTACTCCATATGAGATATGAACTGGTAAGAAACTTCACTTGTTTTGCTTGAAGACATGGGGTTGTCCTTCTTATGTGAAGAGGACCATATCAAATAAACTGGATATTAAGTCTGATAAGTGTCTATTTATTGGTTACCCTAAGAAAACAAGGGATTACTAATTCTGTCATTCATTGAAACAAAATGTGTTTGTTTTAAGGCATGTTGTATTCCTAAAGAAAGAGTTTCTCTTTGTGGAAAATAGTGGGAGTGAGGTTGAACTTGGAGTAGTTTAAGAGACTCCAATAGACACCGAAGAGATGCCTAATCAGGAACCACAACAGATTACTCTTGAGGATGAGGTAATGGATGAACCTATTTTTACACCACCTTTTCATAGATCTAGTAGGGCGTGTCTAATTACCGAGAGATATGAACTTCTCATAAGTGAATCAAAAGATGTGTTACTCATTGATGATGAGGAGCCTATTAGTTTTCAAGAAGTTCTAAATAATTCAGAAAGGGACTCATAGTTAGAAGTCATGAAATTGGAAATGGACTCCATATATAAAAACTAAGTTTAGAACTTGGTGGATTCACTCGAAGGCATAATGCCTGTTGGGTGCAAGTGGATTTTTAAAAAGTAAATTGACATAGATGGTAATTTGATTACCTATAAAGAAAGATTGGTGACAAAAGGTTATCAAAAATATACTGTTGACTATGACGAAACCTACTCACTAGTAGTCATGTTTAAATCTATTTGGATACTCCTAGCCATTGCAGTTTATTATGATTATGAGATGACAAATGAATGTAAAAATAACTTTCCTTAATTAACTGAAATTTGTTCGATGATGTGTATATGATACAATCCAAGAGTTTCACATCGGTTGAGAAAACCAAAGTATGCAAGTTTTAATGCTCCAGTTATGGACTAATGTAAGTATCCAAGAGTTGGAACATCCTTTTTGATGAGGTAATCCAAGAGTTTGATTTCTCACAAAATCCAAATGAACCTACGTGTACATGAAGATTAGTGGGAATGTAGTTGATGACATATTGCTCAAAAGAAACAACATACATGTTCTACAGAGAGTTAAATTTTGGTTGTCCAAAATGTTCTCCATAAAGGTCATGGGAGAAGTAACCTATATCCTTAGAATTAAGATCTATAGAGATTGATCAAAAAAGTTGCTTGATCTTTCGCAGTCTATATACATAGATAATGTGTTAAAATGATTTAGCATATAAGAATCCAAGAAAGGATTCCTTTCCATGATACATAGGATTCACCTTTCTAAGTTTATGTGTTTGAGCACATGAGACGAGAGGATGTGCATGAGTCAAATCCCATATGGATCAACTAGAGGATTGATCATGTATGCAATGTTATGTATTAGGCCCGATATATCCTACGCTCTAAGTGTCACAAGTAGATATCAGTTATATCCGGGAATAGATCACTTGGTGGTTGTTAAGACAATCCTTAAGTATTTGAGAATAAATAAGGATGTATTCTTAGTATATGAAGATTATATAGTAATATGCAGATATATTGATGCCATCTTCTAGACAGACAAGGATAACTCCAAGTCACAGTTTAGATACATATTCACTCTAAATGGAGTTACAATAACTTGGAAAAGTTTCAAACAAGAAACCATTGCTAATTGTACTAGTAAGGCAGAATACATTGCAGCTTTTTAAGTAGCAAAGGAAGTCATTTAGATCAAGAAGTTCATCATTGAACTTGGTATGGTTCTAACCATTATTGAAGTGTTACTAGTTTACTATGACAATTATGGGTCCATTGCATAGGCCATGGAACCAAGGTCTCATTAATGATCTAAATATGTGCTTCGTTGCTATCATTTGATTAGGGAGATCATAAGTAGGATAGAAATATAAATTGAGAAAATTCCCACTGAAAGGAACCTAGCATATCTTTGACAAAGGCTCTATTATAAAATATGTTTGAGAGTCATATCGAGTCCTCTGGTATACGATACCAAGGCGATTGGCATTAGGCCAAGTGGAAGTATGTTATATTTGAGAGTGTCCAAAGGAGATATTATATTATTTATTGGATAAATAAAATTCATTATTTGAGTGTGCATTCTATATGTATATGATATTGATCTTAAACTCAATTAATGAAACCCACAATACAATGCATAGCATGAGAAAAATTATGTTTAGATCACAATTACGGGGTATCCCTCTATGTATAATTATGTATGTATTGAAATATTTCATAGTTGATCAATTGATGAGATTGGACGTCATAAATTCGGTAAAACTAGTATATGTTATGCTTCTTGATTTATACAAGCAATCAGTTCCCACTGGCTGTAAACTATATGATGTTGATAGTTAACATATGGATCTTGGTTCAAGCTAACTAGTTCATTGGATGTAACTTACTATGACACTTCATGTACTTTTATATACGTCGATGAAGATCTCATTGCAGCTTGAGTCCAAGTTGCCTTAGAATTGAAGAATTTAAGTTATCTTGGTTATGGAGGCTTTTACTTTGACACCTTAGTTCCTACTAGGCGTAGATTTGAGATGGCTGTGTATAAGTCAATATACCCAAATATATTTGAATATCCCATAGAAGATTCACCGCTCCTTTTATAAAGGAGAGGTATGCCCTAAGGTCTTTTGTTAGACTTATTAATCGTAAGTCTTTAGCAAAAGCATTACACGTAAAGAGGATGATCATCTTGGTCATGTGTTTGAGTAATTTGAATCCATAGGACAAGAAACTATTACTTGGGCCAAATAAATATAGTCAGCATAGTGGGAACTGAAACATAAACCATGTCCTTAACTACGAGGGTATAAGATGAGTGAAAGGAGCAAACACACAAATAACCGTAGTTGTTGAAGGGTTTAGAATTGTATTGGGATCAACTATGATTTTTTAGTCAATTGAGGGTGATGATGTACTACTAGGTATCACTCATGATTGATTAATAATTAATGGTTAATTATGAACAACCAACATAATCAGGAACCTATTAGGTCTCACGCACTATGAGAATGTTCGAAAGACATAAAACAAGTTTGAGAATTAAATTTTCAACTTGAGAGAGATCAAGTCTGAAAGGACCAGATGAAAGGCAAATATAGAAGACATTTGCTGAGCTGGACGAGATGGCTAGCCACGCGTCTTGTAGGCGATTTGGATTCATTATGGCTTAGTAACAAATCAAATTGGTTTGGTTTGGTTTTGAATCAAGCTTATTACTAATGGATTGGATTGACTTATTGCGTATGAGTTTTATCTTGCTTATCAAACACGAATGGAGGTGTATAAAACCCCTCCATGAGGAGAAGAAAAATTATTGATTGAATATCAACGGTTTAGGTTTTCTATCCTCCTCTCCCTCTTTTGTGTCGTCTCCCAAGGGCAACCCGCTGTTGCTCAAATGCTACTGCGGACACAACCCCCTTGCTGTCGGCAAACTTCTAGCCATCACACTTCCAAGCCCAGCCGCCACAGCTGGCTCCCGCCGCCCACCAAGCCACCGGACAGAATGAATTTGGTAGAACAATAACTTGAAGTTGTTGTCCTCTTGTTGTCGGCTGCTTCCGCCTTGTTGTTACCCTCCCAGCCATAGGATAGTGGCTTCCAGTTGCCAAACAACTACTAAGGGCTACTAGTCTATCGAATAGCTTCTCTCGAATCCATCGTCTCCTACCCTTTGGATAATACTAAATCAGAGACGAAGCTTGTGACTTAGATAAGCCATCTTGAAGGTATCTTGGTGTGGATACATACTGATAGAGGCTAGCCATTCGAGGCCACCTAAACACTCTCTTCGACGTTAGATTACGAACAAGCGGTATAATCTCTAAATGAAGCTCTTTTACATTTATGTCTACGTATGTGTGTTCCTGTGTATATATGTGGTGCGTGTTATAATAATTTAGAAAATTATTATTATGTTTCTGTTGCATGTTTTACAAAAATAAAATTTTAAAATGTGCATAGAGACACCAAACACATTTGTCTTAGCCCACTCAAGTCACTTAGGAGTTAGACCCACTCTGCCACTCGGGGTTTAGCCTCGAGTCACTCAGGTAGCTTGGCCTTCCTGGCAACTCAGCCTTCCAATTGGCAGCTCGGACAACACAGTAGCTCAGTTTAACTAGCCCAGCTTGATAGCTTGACCAGCTTAATTAGGTCATTCAGCATCTCAAGCCATCTTAACATATAATTCTAATTTTTTGTTTTAGCAAATTTTTAATTTAGATTATTCCTAGCTAGAGAATTCGGGCACGATCATGAATGAAGCAAGATTGTCTAACCGTCTTAAAACAACCTAAGATTGTCCAACAGTTACTATCCAATTTGAACTTGAAAATCCAACCATCATGGTAAAATATTATTTTATTTATGTTTTTGAAGAAGCATATACAACATTTTACTGAGAGCCAACCTCCACTAAACTTAACTGATCCTTATGCATCGAGCAATTTAATTTACAGAGGACAAACTTTACTAGCACGTAACAGCGAATCCATTCAAATGCTAATGCACGTTCACAGGCAGCAAGTTTCGCATATCCAACAACAGCAAAGTGCTGCAAGACTGCATGAAAAATCAACATGCATGATAGCTTTGCTGGAAACATTAAACATTTCAACATAATAAATGAATTAATAAAAGAATTCTTTTTTGCTTTAATACAAACGTGTGTTTGTGTTACCCCATATGGCCATATATATCAGAATTTATGAATCAATACGTATAGTATCAAGGACGTGTGTACACCCAAAAATTTTGCTTTTTTTCTCTTGCAGCCATATATAACTCAGAAATACTCATATATAAATATACTCTATGTGTGTGGTTTGACCTCTTCCATCATTTCATAACCGTTTTAATTAATTAAAACCTATTCGATCAACAAGGATCATGTTAATGAAAGCTGAGATTCTAATTACCATCCTTCAATGAAGCCTCTTTCGCCTTTGGTCTTGGTGCGAGGGAAGCATGACTTCTTAGCTGCTGGTGTATTTTCAGTCGGATAGCCTTCAAGTACAGTATATTTATTTCTCAAGTTAATTAAGGTAAGCAGCAACCTTTTTTTTTGAAAAATAAAAAATAAAAAATGAACAAGCTGTATAGAGAAGAGAGAAGGGAGAAGAGAGAAGAAAGACCTGGAGGAGGAGCCGGCTGTGGCTTTGTTTTAGAGCTATCCATGCAGTTGGGAATGAGCCTCCTGACACAACAGATTGCAGTGCTGGGAGTAGGACGCTCTTCTTATATGCATTGAGTGAGTGTGTGTGTGTGAACTAAAGCATGCCTAAGTCGGCCATGGTCGGTTTTACTACAAATTGCGGCCATGGTTGGTTTTACTAAAGCTAAAGTTGCGTTGAAATATAATAATATAGGGGGGAAAAAATCAAAAAGGAATCCCAAATTAAGAGAAATATCATATGGATGTCCCTTTTTCAAAAACAAAAAAAAAAATCAAAATCAAAATAATTAATTGTCTCTCCTATGATTTTATTTCAAAAATACTTCTGATATGTGTAGATTGTACTTATCATTATGCATGATTTATTGTATATCATTTGGTATTTTTATGTATGACTTACGCTATTGCACTTCCTTTTATTTGTATTTCAGTACCTATCATTATACATGATTTATTGTATATCATTTGGTATTCTTATGTATGACTTACGCTATTGCATTTCCTTTTATCTGTATTTCAGCATAGTTACCCCTATTCGTTCGGAGATATGTTTTTTTTTTTATTATTTTCATTGCAGGATGCGTACTTTGGAGCTTTTTCACACCTTATGCGCATCTCGGAACTCGGTTAGAATGTTTGTGAGACTACGGAGGAGTTCTTGGATGGATAGAAGGAAATTCAGTTCGCGGGGTTCTGCACAGGAGCCACATGGGTGTGTGACCTTCACGCGGTCATGTGACTTCCAACCTTACCCGTGCATGGGCAACAGACGGAAGATCACACGG
>JBAMIB010000070.1:3308578-3326416 GCA_037177415.1 Kaempferia rotunda | reverse complement strand
ACTCAAAGTTATTTGGAGTAACCACGTAATGTGTGTGTGTGTGTGTATTTTTGGTCCCCTCGGGACAGAGTTGGCTAGCGCATGGTGGTGTTGCCACCATGAGGTCTGGGGTCAAATCCCAGCTAGAAGTCGGGTGTCTGCCCTTCCCCATGCGTTATTCGGGTGTCTGCCCTTCCCCATGCGCTATTCGACTATCCAAGGGTAGTCGCCACCCGTGATTTACCTCCTCTGTGTTGGTTTGGGGACGGGCTGGCGGAGGCGCTGGGGCGAGCGAATCGCCTTGTGTGTGTGTGTGTGTGTGTGTGTGTTGTCTTGACACATAATTTAGCACAAGATCCTCCATCCAAAATAGAAAATAGAGCCATTTTATGCTATGAAAGTTCTTAGGACTTACATGCAGTTTAAAAACATGGACAGATAGGCACTCAACTTATAAGTAGCGTGCAGCAATAGGTCAAAAAAGCAAGAACAAGAACCAAAAGAAGCAGATTACATGAGAATTTCTTAGTTTGCTATCCTTCTATCCAGGGGGGAAAATACACCCATAAAATGTCTGGACAATGCAACATATACCCGTAAAGTAAATACTGAAATCTCTATTTGAAATCCCTTTTTAACCAAATAAAAATTACCCTCTGATCTTTATCATCAGTGTCCACATCCGTGGAGGTATCTGTCCTAGGACTAGCATCTCCCATCACAGATCAAGTTCTCAAAGTGGCCAATGTAAAATGCGACTAAATTTTTTTCTGACCCTTCTTTTCTAGCAATGATGCTCACTGTAGCAGTTGAAAAGATAATATCATGGAAACACCTGCTAGCAGGAGAAATAAAACTTAAGAGGGTATTCTCTTAACTGAAGAAATTAGCTAGACAAACATGAAGCAATTAATGTAACAGTGAAATTATCCTTACCAAGATATCTGATCGAGAAGAAAAAAAGTAATGGCTTGATTGATTAGCCAGATCTGCATAAAAGTCAAAATATGACAATGACATAAGTCGAGACTATTTGGCATATACACGTGTTAGTGCATAATAAAAATGAGATGTGAGATCATTTTCAGCCATTGAATAAATAAACCACTATTTAGCATCGCAATCTATCATTCTTATGACCTAACAATTATGTATTGAATGGATGATGCTACCCAAAAAATACATTTAAAAATTAAACAGACAACAATAGAAAACAGTAATTAATTGGGTAGTAGCACATCAATAACAGAAAAAATTAAAACAATAATTTAAATTTACTCAGCAAGAGACTGGATATTTCTTGAGAACATAGCAATCAATAAATCTATAAGGATGTGTTGTGCTTACCCTTTGTACTGAGAGAAAGAAGAACATAGATAGCACTAATGTAAAAGTAAAAGTGGACATTTGTTCATGAGTAATTGGTTATGCATTCTCATGCCAGAAACAAAAATTCTACATATGCCTGTGCTGATAATAGTGTTGTACCAAGAATCTCAACATGCTAATGGAATGCCAACAATAGTACTGCATTGAGGTGAATCTGGTCATAAAAGCCTTGGTTGGGAACAACTTTTCACAAAGACTGGAACCTCACTTTAGTTCATTGATTAAAAAAATCCAAATAGTGTTTGTGAGTCCAAGATAAGCACTTCCTGCTCATCTATCCTAAGTAATTTTGTATTAGGTATTTTAATATAATCAAGACAATTAATCTTTGTTAAGTTAATGTAGCAGTTAATTAACCAGTTGATAAGGAAGAAAATTCTAACATGTACTGTTGCACACTTGCCAACTTATTTCCTTGCTGCATTTTGAAGACCAAAGTGAATATTTGCGAAAGGAATGTTTAGCATGCAAGGAAGGTCAATAATAATCAACAATAGAAGGTCCCAGCTTCTAAGGCCCTTTTTTTTTTATCTTCTTACCTTCCCACTGGTATTATCCCTTCATTCAATTATGTTTCGTAGCCCCCAATCACATTCCTCTCTATCTTCTAAGATAGATTCACCACATTGAAGCATCAACATGTTTGGCAAGTAATCTCTTTTGAATGAAAATTTAAGTTTTCACCCACATTTCACAAATACAAAATAGTCAATAATAATAAAAATAGAAAACTGTTTTTCTACATTTTCAAGATGAAGGCTTTAGTATATTTTGTAGAGTCAGTAAATTGGTAGTGCATTTATAAAGTATAAAACATTACCGAGAAATAAGAGAATCTTCAACAATTGTCTGAGAAGGATAAGAAGTGAACCAAGCCTCACAAGTGGAAAAGTACAAACAAGTAAATTGGTCAGAATACATCAGGGTTAGTTTGCAGCAATCAATATAATTCAGAATCCAAAAGATTTATTGAAAGAACAGGTTGGTAAAACTTATTAAGAGCTAGCCTGAACAAATCATCTGGTTAACAAGAATGATTTTCAATGACAACAAGACAACAAATGCTGTCAAGCAATACCCGACAGGGCCACAATAGGAATGGGATCTTAATATTTGAAGCATCAAGAATCAAGGCAATAAACTTGCTAGAATAGCATTTTTGGCTTCTCCCTCACCCTTGTAAGCTAGCAATGAACTTGGATTACAGAATTAAGCTTAAGTTGCAACCAAGAAGGTTGACCATGCAACAATCAACAAAAACGTTCAAGATTTAGATCAAAAGAAATGGCATGATCAGTCAGGCATTTGAAAGTCAAACTCTAGGGCAAAGTGTTTAGCAAGAACATCATATTCCTCATCTAGGTGCAAAATCAGAAGTAGCAATCATCATTTCTACAATAAGCATTTGTGTGATGATGTGATACGTAGTCCAACTTCTCATATATTTTATCAACTCATTCTGTTTCTCGTTCTAGCTTCTTGTACCAAAACAAACTAGTTAGAGAAAAACAAAGCAATGAAAGATCAGAAGTTTTACATATCCGACAATCTTCTTTAAAGATCAAAGAGATCCAACAAAGGTTGCATCCAATTATGGATTCTGTGAACATTTTTCCAACTTATACCTTCATAAACCAAGTAACTGACTCCAAAAAGTTGGAACTAACATTCCTGATGATGTCGGTCTTTAAAGAACCTATTCTGCATGTTATTAAATTTTATAAATTGGATAAATAAAATGTTTTCTTTTGGAAGCCTGGAAGCCTGTAGGTGATTTTCCAACTTGTTTCATTAAAACGGATAGGCTTTATATTATGGAACTTGTTATTTGGACAACTAAACCTTTTTTATCAATGCAATGGTCAGCTCATCTCCAAAAACAACTTGGATCTAAAAATGTTTGCGATATCTTTCATAATATGTAGATGATTGTAGTAATAAAAACTTTCATTAATTTTATCTTTTGTCCTAAAAGACAAAAGATAATCCTTTATCACAACTGTTGATTGATTAAAAGTTGGGTCAGTTTATAAATGCTATATTCTGTCAGTAGCAGCAACAGCTAAAAAACTTTAACAAGTAAAGTATTACGAATCTATTTTTCAAAGTTACAAATTTTTGATAGATTTTAATTGCCAGCTAAAAAAAATTTAACAAGTTAGTAAAGTATTAAGAATCTATTTTTCAAAGTTACGAATTTTTTATAGAACATTGATATTAATTGCTTATTCATGTTCAATACTTACAAAAGGCAGTTTAATAACAAATATCTGAATATTTAAAATGGCTAATAATGAGATACACTCTAAACACGGCTGACAAATGGATTGGAAAGTGCAGTTTCAAAAACAACATCAACTAGTAGACTAGTACTTCAGGTTATGTAGTGACCGACTGAAGATGGCCAATGCACTCAAAGAGCAATAAATGTATCAAGAAAAAAAAACAATGAAAAAGTATCAGAAGATCATGCACGTACATGTTTTAAACCACCTTCAACCACCAAAGAAATCGCTGCATCCAGGCCGTATCGGCATCGCCTCGCTGCAGCCAAAGAACCGAAAAGGAGGAAAGAACCCGAGAAGAACCACGGAAAATAACGATTTTCCAGCCTCAGAAAGCTTCCATAACCATAGAGACCGTAACCGAAGAGTTCAGAATTCCCAAATCCCACCCTACCAACCTCTCAGAACGGCCGAAGCGAATCTCCCAATAAAAACAAAAGCAGTAGTAATCCCTAACTGAGAACGACAACGCTCCAACCCTTACCCGTACCCGGAAAGCAAGCGTCCAAACGGCACCCGTCCGCCTCCCGATGGGGAGATCGAGGCGCCCAGCAAAATCAAATCCAGCTCTCTCGCGACCACGCACCAAACGAGCAACAAAAGCGAGATCTTGTTACTTGTTAGCCGCTGAGAAGAAAGAGGAAGACCTAACTTGCTGTCGAAACCCTTGATTTGGTGGGGGAGGGGCGCCACTCCCACTCCTCTCCTTTACTGCTGCAACTGTTGCTGCTGCTTCTCCGATTTCTCTATTCCCGAAACTGTGTTTTTATTTTCAAAATTAAGAAAATTTTACATTGAAAATAATTAATAATTATGGTGATCTCGGGAAACGGGTGACGCTGGCAAATTAGCAATCAAATCTGCAGACTGCAGGCGTCGTTTTCTCCCAGCGATTCTTCTTGTTAAGCAAGGACAATATTTTTATTTTTATTTTTATTTAATCAAGTGGATTTTATAAATAAATAAATAAAACTAAAAATAAATAATACTAATTTTTTTATTAAATTACCAAAGGAGCACTTTTTAATTTATTATTGAAAAGGACATTACATTTGGTCAATATTTTCTTCAAACCACGTACACCACCTGTGACCTGACCAAATAATGTAACTATTTAATCCTCTGTAAATGATAGTTCATCTCTCTATCATAGTTAGGCTTCTCTACTTTCTCTTATATATACTATCATTTTGACGATTTTTCATGTGTTCAAATTTGTTATCTCTACGAGACCTTATAGAAATCAAACAAGTAAATTCGGAGGGATAATACATTAAAATGTCCCTAATGTCTCAACCTTTTTCCATTTATGTTTCTCAAACTTTTTTTCTGTAATTTATATCCCTCATCCACAATTTGTTTTCTCAAACATGTCCCTTCTGTCAATTACTCTGTTAAGATTTAACGGGATGTACACGTGATCGCCGTGTGAGTCCGAGAAAACCCATAAAACATCTTCAATGATTTTATTTCTACATTTCCTCCTAACTCCCTCTCGCAATCTTCTGATTGGTGTCTGATTTTGGGCGGCGACGGCAAGAGAGAGAGTATTGTCATGACGCTCAATCATAAGTGCGATCCATTTTTGCAGGTTTTTTATCAAAAGGCTTACATGGAATTCTGAAATTACTAAAATATAGTTTGGAATTTACTAAATAGTGCATTTTTTTAAGTGTTTTTCAAATTCATCAATTCATTGTATTTATTTTCTCACTCTCTCTCTGCTGCATGTAAAAAATTTTTAAAAAATGTTTCCTCTCTCTCTGCTGCTGCAAGATTTTTTTTTTATTTTTCCTCTCCAAAACTCACTGATGGACCTAGAGAGCTCTAATGGTACACATTTCAGTTTCTGTGAATTTCTAAGGTTGCAAAGAGTTCAAATATGGTATTCATTATTTATTTTGGCTTCTTAAAGGTGTTACAATCAAATAAGAAAAAATCAGCCAAAAAAATATTAATTTTGCGGCTGATATGAATCATATCAGGCTTATGTTGGGCCTGATATGAAATCATATCAGACCCACGTTGCCCCTGATATAATTCTATATCAGGCCCAACTTAGGCCTGATATGATTCATATCAGACTCACACATAAAGTTTTTTGCTGATTTAATTAGATTTCATTAATTAAATCATACCCAATTTAATTTTTGCTAATTTAATATAATTCATATCATACCTGATTTAATTAATTAAATTATTTAGTTTAATTAGATAGGTTAAAATAATAAGTTTAATTTAGTAAATTAGAATAATTAAATTAGATTAATTATAATAGTTAGATTAGTTATGTTAAGTTGTTTAATTAAATTAATTATATTGAATTAATTAGATAAATTAGATTAGTTAAGGTAATTACATGGATTATATTACTTAGTTTAATTTAATTAATTAGATTAAATAAATTGAATTAATTTAATTAGTTTGTTTAATTTAGATAATTATATTAATTATATTAAAATAATGAGTTAAATTAAATTAGTGAAATTATTTATAATAATTAAACTAAGTAATATATAACTAAATTAACCTATCTAATTAAACCTCCACATTGGAACTAATATAAAATCATATCATGCTCATATGATTTATATCATGCCTAATTTATAATAATTAAACTAAGTAAAAATTAAATTGGACATGATTTAATTAATGAAATTTAATTAAATCAGCAAAAAAACCTTGTGTGTGGGCTTGATATGAATCATATCAGACCCACGTTGAATCTGATGTAGAATCATATCAGGCTCAACATAGGCCTGATATGATTCATATCAGCCTCAAAGTTAATATTTTTTGGTTGATTTTTTCTTATTTGATTGTAACATCTTTTAAGAAGTCGAAATAAATAATGAACACCATATTTGAACTCCTTGCAACCTCAGAAATCCACAGGAACTGAAATAAGTACAATCAGAGCTGTCTAAGTCTATTAGTGGATTTCTGAGGTTGCAAGGAGTTTAAATATGATATTCATTATTTATTTCGGCTTATTGAAGGTGTTATAATCAAATAAGAAAAAATCAGCTAAAAAACCCTTAATGGTGTGCCTGATATGAATATATTAGGCCTAAATATGTGTGTATGCATGAAAAAAAATAAGAGAAAGAGAAAGAGAGGAGTGGAAAAATTTAAAAAAAAATCTTGCATGCAGCAGAGAAAGAGAGCGAGAAAATGAATACAATAAATTGATGATTTTATCAGAAGGTTAAAAAAAATATTTAAAAAAATATGTCATTTGGTAAATTTTAAATTTTAATAATTTCAATATTTCACGTACACCATTTGCTAAAAGATACGGCTAAATAGATATAGTTAAATAGCGGCGGCTAGAAATATCACCAGTAAACGACACGTTTCGTCAACAACAGTTCAATTTTTACTCCTCCACAACCCTTCCAATGCCTCGGCATTCCAGTTTCCAATTCCTACTTCGGACACCTGAATACCCATGAAAAGAATGGTTCTTAGGCCATATTCCCGGATTGGAGTAATAAAAGCTGCGATCTTTAGGCGAAGTGGCTTCCAAAGTCGCGATATTTAGCTATGAGGTGGAGTTCGGCGAACAAAAGTTGTCTTTTTGGTTGAATCCCCTAAGAGAAAGAGACGCAGCAGATGAGGAAAGGGAAATTTGGACCCGTCATCTCCTCATTCTTGTGGATTTGTTTGGTTTTCCAGAGGTGTGAGCTCTGTGATTCCATCAACGATGAAGGTGCTTTTAGTTGATCGATTAATGTTGGTTTTGAGTCGGTCAATGGTTCCGGAGTCAGTGAATGATGATTTTTTTGTTCTTGGCGTTTCTAAATGCAGGGAGGGCTCTTCTGGCATTCAAAGGAAGAGTAGAGGTTGATCCTTATGGTGCTTTAGCGAATTGGGATGAGGAAGAGGATCACCCTTGCTCCTGGTTTGGGGTTCAGTGCTCCGTTGATGGAAGAGTCTTGGTTCTGTGAGTAACTGAAGTTCAATATCAGCTACGATTTCATTATTTTTAATTCGCTTTTCTTGTGATAAGTCAGATTGGTTGATTCATCTACTTGTTCGATTGTTGTTCTTCTTTTTCAACACAAAGATTGTTTTTGTAGTTAAGTACCAACAAAGTAATCGTAATACAAGATTATCCCCTCCAAATCACATTTATCTGTACCATTTTAGAAAGCAACGTTCTTACATATTGTTGTAATTAGAAATAAATAGCTGCTCCATATTTGTTACAAGAAATATGATTATTTTCTCCCTACACATATGTTAGGATCTTAACCACTACTTGTTTTATGGAAATATTTAGTCTTCAGTTGAATTCAATGTACAGTTTGATGTGATCTTCTTCACCAATTAACTGCAGCAAAACCTAATTATGTTCAGGTATATTTTGGTAATAATAATATTCAGATGAAAGGGAGAGTTGAAAACCCAATATGTTCCATATGTTCATCCTTTGTTTAGTCTTCTTTACCACAGTCATTATTAGTTCCTCCCCAATTTGTGAGAGGAGGAATTTCAAAACAGTGCTTTCAACATGTAAATCTGTTGCAAATTCCTCCTTTGCACCCAACCAAACTTACTAATTATGTTTAAATCCTCAAGGTGATATCATCCTTCACATTTACAAAAGTGTGGAAGAACTTTTATTCGGCTATTGCTTTCATTGCATGCATCCAAATTGGATCAGGGGAAATATAAACTACTTAGGTGATTTGATAATTCTCAACGAACATATGGAATTTTTAAATTACATGCCACTATCCTACCTCATGCTTTTTTTTTTTTTCACATATTAACTGGAACCTATATTCGTCACTTCTGCTGTGCTACCATTGAATCAAGGCATCCACTTTTTTTTTATAATGATATGACACTTATTCAACTAGAATATGCTTCAGCCTTTCAATGTATAAATGAACTTTTCAGGTTGCTTTTTTAGTCATTTTTCTTAATTGTTGTTTACTTGTTTGTGAGTCCAGTTTTAGTTGAATATCATCGATAATTTTTTTCTAGGTATTTGAAGGATCTTTCTCTTGTGGGTACATTATCACCAGATATCTGCAAACTCAAACACTTGACTGCTTTGTAAGCATTGCTAACTTATTTCTTCCTTATTAATTGTTTAACTGATGTGATAATACTGCTATCTCCGTTAATCTTTTCTTTGCCAATAAATTATGTAGTTCTCTCAAGAGTGTGATCTGAAAATTTAATTGTAAAAATCATTCATCCCTTCATGAATAACTTATTCCAGTTTAACTTGCTATATCTTTATTGCCATGAAAAATTTCAAATCATCTAATATTTCACGAGAATCTATGCAAAATGGCTGCAAATCTTTGATATAATCTTCTTAGTTTCATGCAAAATGGTTGCAAAGTTCTATGAAAATTCGACAATGATAAACCTTTTTATGAGTTAGCAACCCATGGAACAGAGATCAAGTGCATCACTGATGGTTAATTATACCAACATGAATTATGATAAGCATGAATAGCAATAAGAACCAGAGAAAAGGGAACTCAAAGTTTGTTTCTTTGGAGGGAAATGGGACTAGAGGAAACATGGAGCATTGAAATGCTGACTATTCCCTTGTTTAATTTGCTTTTTTATATTCTTCTTATTTTCATGCTTTCCATTTCTCTCCAAGTATACATCCCTTAGGTGGAAGAAGTAAAATAATAAAGAAGCTTAAGCGCAACTTCTGATTGGGAAACAAATCCTGATAATGACTAATTGCATCCACCTTATGTTTTTTTCTTCCAAAGCTATTCTCGTGTGTAGCTCGTGTAAAAAGGAGCTAGAGTTCTGAGAATCATTGTATTTTTATTCTGTAGAATTTTACATAACAATTCCCTTTATGGAGTTGTTCCTGTTAGCATTGGGCAATTGCAAAAGCTGGAGCTACTGGATTTAGGACACAATAAATTCAGTGGACTACTTCCACCCAATCTTGGAGATATCTCCGCTCTCAAAAGACTGTAAGTAAATGATATACATATGACATCATCTATTGTTTTTTCCTTAAAAAATTTGTATAGCTCCTAATTAAGCATGCTTGAATGCAGCATTCTTGGAAGCAACAATTTTGATGGTAACTTATCACCTGCAATGCATAAGTTCAAGATTCTCTCAATTCAGGATGATGTAGAAGCTTTGCCATCGAACAGGTAATATAACATTGAGGTTTTCTGCTAGGTATTTTTTTGCGACTTATTGCTTACAGAAGAAAATGGCCACGATTTAAACCTTTTGTCATGAATCATATTACCGGCCTGTCCTATCAGCTAAGTTGTCTGTCTATAATACAACAGATCAATACCTTCTTCTTAGAGTAAACATTAATTTGATTAATTTCATGAAATTTTGTATGATTTGGCTAATTCCATTTTTCAGATATTTCTGTGATGCCATAAAGTTTATGTTTCATCTTGAACTGGAACTCATTGTAGTTTCATGCACCTAAATACCAAATACCTTATGGTATATTAGGTAGGCTATCTATTACCACAAATTTTTGATGTTCAACAAGAATGCTTTGCTGTGCACAATCAATCAGTCTCACAAATTAATTCCATATAAAGGCAAAAAAAAAGTCCAACTAGTTTGATTTAATGAATGATTTGATATAGAGGGAAGATAGTCAATTATGTACAGAATGACTAAAGAATTTTACTAAGTTTATTAATGATGATTGTATGCATTAGTCGCATCTTTAGAACATATTAAAACTAGATTGATTAGTATGCCTGTTGGAAATACTATCTATAAGTATTAATAACAAAAAATTTCAATATGGGGATTGAAAAACCAGCATCAATAACGCAAATGACTTAGCATAACGAGAATGTATCTGGGTCTATAAGAACATCTGAGATCAGAAATACATAAATAGCAATTCACCTGCAGTAGCACATGACATGTTTTGTTTATACAATAAGATAATCTATACATTTGACCTTTCTTAGTTATAGTTTAACAATGAAAAATAAAATATTAGAACAACAGGAAGTTCGCTGCATAATCTTTTATCATTGATTTGATTGGAAAGAAACTTTTGAAGTGACTTTTCAATTGCATAAATAGACTTCAGCATCTTTATCAATCTATTGTAGGGATGTGACTCCAAGAAAGTGGAGGCTTGTGGCAGCAAATTCTGAAGAACATGCTCCTCATAAATCACCCCCCGAGGATCCAGCAAAGCCTCCTCAACCACCTCATTTTCCACCAGCTTCTCAATTATCTTCTCCTCCTCTGCCGGCTTCTAGCCAGCCCCATTCAACTTTTCCTGTGGTTATCTGTTTGTCGATTGTAGGATCAGTTTGTTTTCTGATTGCCCTTTCTCTTATATATTGGTATTCCAACCATACCAAAAAGGTCACATCGATACCCTTGATGATGGGGTTAACTGGTCTATTGACAAAAGAACTGATACCTCCTGTGAGAGGTATGCTTATCTAAAACATGTGTATTTTCTGCGATTTGTTTGTTGCATTCATGAATATGTGCTTCCTGGCAGAGCTCCTTGCATTGGGACGATTGGATCTTGAAGCAGCTTGTGAGGGATTCAACAATATTGTTGGATCCTTTTCCGATTTTATATTATACAAGGGGACACTTTCAAGTGGAGCTGAAGTAGCAGTTACGTCCACTGTTATCACATCCACAAAAGATTGGTCAGCTCAAGATGAGGCCAAATTTAGGAAGAAGGTCTCCACTAATTATCTTGTCTTCCCTATTCATACAATTGGAAGATGTTCTTTTTCCATGCTTACTATGTTTTGCTTGCAGGTATCAGTGTTGTCCAAATTCAATCACAACAACTTCATGAACCTTCTTGGCTATTGCAAGGAAAAAGAACCATTTACCAGGATGTTGGCATTTGAGTATGCATCAAATGGGACACTTTTCGAGCATTTACACAGTGAGTACCTAAGAAATTATGCAAGCTGTATATTTTAGCCGCCCCAATAGATGTCTTCTTACTTTGTTGCAATTGATCTGTCATTCTTTAAGTTGGCATGAAACATCACATCCCTAGATGCAACGTTCTTTAAAACTATTTTGTATTCCATGCTAGTTGGTACAACCCAAACTTATCATTCTTCCCACTGTCTAGCATGTAAGCCAGACTTCCACGAGTGACAGCAGAGAGCTTCTACATTCCACAAGTGACCGTGAGGGATATGCTTCCATAAGCAACCTTGGCCAAGCTTCTGCAAGCATGAGGGCCAGTTTTCTGCTGTTTTGTGATGAGGCTTCTGCAATGGGATCTGCACAGCAAGGTTAACCGCAACTAGGGACCTTCTTCTGCAAGTACTCCCTTTCCTCTTCTGAATCATCTTCCTCTTCTTGTCTTCCTCCTCTTCTCCCTGATTCCTTCTGCTTGGTGCGTCCAGCATTGCTTGATAGCACATCCAACACAACTCTGGCACCGTATTGTTCTAGTCAAGGGACAAAAACTGGGCTTGGAATTCCAAACCGTGCTTGTATTCTAGATCAGTTTTGAAGAACTAGTTTGTCGATAAGTTTATTTGGTAGAACAATGAAGCAAATTGCTTGAGATATCTGATATTGAAAATACGAAGCATGATATTTTGCTTTAATTTTCTCTAAAATTCTAGGAACAAAGGTTTTCAGTGAAAATTTCAGTCTTTTCTTTCATGTTAAAGCATTCTAACACGAGCAAGCAAAAATTTCCGGATTCCATGCCTCAAAATAAAGCTAAGATTCTTTCTCATATAATTTCAAATAAGAATTCTAGTTTTTAACTTTTGATTCATATATATGTTGCCTGATCTTTCATTTAGGACTGATTCTAGTGATTGATTCATATAATCTTTGCTCTTGCAGTTAAGGAAGTAGAGCAATTGAACTGGAATGCACGATTACGCATAGCTGCGGGAGTCGCATACTGTCTCGAGCAAATGATAAAGCTTGACCCTCCTTTACTCACAAACTTGAACTCTTCTTCGATTTACCTCACTGAAGATTATGCAGCCAAGGTTTCTGATCTAGAGTTCTGGAATATGCAACCGGAAGCAGAATCAACATCTGAATACTCGAACAAATGCAGCATCGTCTATAAGTTTGGGATAGTTCTACTGGAGATCATTTCAGGAAGGCTTCCCTACTCAGAAGACGATGGCTTGCTTGTGCTCTGGGCTTCAAGCTACTTAAGAGGGAGTCGACCAATCGAAGATATGGTAGACGAAACCCTCGAATCAGTGCCCGAGGAAGATATCATCGGACTGACAGAGATCATCAAATCCTGCATAAATGATGACCCAAAGAAGCGAGCTACTATGCCGGAAGTCGCTTCCCGTATGAGGCTGATCACAGGGATTACACCAGAGGTAGCTAGTCCAAAGCTATCACCATTGTGGTGGGCAGAGAGTCAAATTATATCTTCGGAAGTTTAGCGAGTGACAAAATTCTCACACCACATGCACAGCAAATCTTCTTGTCTTTCGGTTATCGCAATCAACCTTTTCTTCGCCTTTCTTTGTATTCATTCGCAGGAGAAGAGGAAGTTGTTTGTAGCCTATAATTGGACAAACATGACGATGATGATGATGATTGTGGAGAGAAATTGTGTTGATTGTCATCCTCGAGAGGACTTGAATCTTGCATTGTTGTATATATTTGTGATGAAAGTGTTCATTTGTCCAGTGAAAGGAGGAACTCGATTTATAACTTCCTTGAACAAGATTTGTTTCAACAGAAGCAAGATTGCAGCTAGTAAATCACTATGATAAGAGTAGTATTATTGCACCATAATAATTATTATAAATTGCTAATTCACTTAAAAAACAAGTGAAAATGAATAATAATAATTATTTTTTAAAATACATGCATAGCTAATGGAGATGACTAGAACACAATATTATATATTTTTT
Source organism: Kaempferia rotunda (assembly GCA_037177415.1). Lineage (NCBI taxonomy): Eukaryota > Viridiplantae > Streptophyta > Magnoliopsida > Zingiberales > Zingiberaceae > Kaempferia > Kaempferia rotunda. The sequence continues at coordinate 3,312,882 of JBAMIB010000070.1, read as the reverse complement.
TTATTAAAAATATTTTAGGCATTTTTTCTCTAAGAGGGTGCGATATATGATATTCCAATTATTAAAGGGCGTATTTGATAAAATGCTCTGCACGCTGATCGTTTTAAAAGAGACTTGTACAGTCGTACGATACAAGACCATCCAGCGAATCCCTCTCTCTCTCTCTCACTCATGGCGACGGACCCCAACACTGAAGGCGGCGTGAACCCTAAATCCGCCGAGGAAAGCCTCCAACACTACATCGGATCGGAGATCGAGGATACTTCCGATGCCCGAGACGGAGAAGAGGAGGAGGATGAGGAGGAAGAGGAGGAGGAGGAAGAAGAGGCAGAGGCGCGGGAGGCAGGGGTGCGCTCCGCCCCAAGGAAGGAGAAGCTCAAACGCGCCTTTCGACGCCTCTCGCAGGGTCCGGTCCGCATCCGCGTCCACGACGTCATCATCCGAGGCAACGCCAAGACCAAGGACGCCCTCATCGAGGCCGAGGTCTTCGAAGCCTTCCGCTCCGCTTCCACCATGCAGGAGCTTCTCCAGGCCGCTAACCTCGCCAACTCCCGCCTACGCCGGTTAGACATCTTCGATTCCGTCTCCATCACGCTCGATTCCGGCCCCGCCGAGCTTCCTGGTACCGCCAATGTTGTCATCGATATTGTCGAGGTCAAGAACCCGCTCACTGGTGATCTTGGGGTGTACACAAAGCCGGAGGTATAAATAATTGTCTTTTTAAACCATATCTTTTCAATGGATATGTTGCAAACAAATGTATGCTGCAATTGCTTTGTCGTACTAATTTGCAATCAATTTTAGTTTAAAAAAACAATTAGGAACATTACTTGAATTCCCTGCAATTGATGTCGGATTATCCACGATGCTGATAATTGCCGGACTAGACTAATTGAACCTGTAAGCCTTAAGATGTAATACTTGTTATAATTTTAAGATCACATATGCTATAATCTGGGCTTAAACTATGTAATTCACGGCCAAGGATATGAATGTAAAGAGAATGCACAATAAAAACTCACACTTACTGCGCATGTAGTTGTCCGGAGAATTTGGATACACGATTTAGTTTACAAAAGTGGTAAATTCTTAGTCTTCTAGGTTTTCTGTTGTGAGGTTTGGCTACTTCTAAATTTTGTTGCACCTCTTTTTTATGTAGGGTAGCATGAATGACCTTGACTAGTAGTCACACATAAATCAGTTAAGTGGACCGACAAATCCTTATATAGAATTCATTGTTATATGTTCTGACATCTGAATTATGCTGACCTTTGGTTTATCTTCTGTTGTACATCTTTTACATGGGAAAGAGATCTTTAAGATGATGAAAAGGATCATATACATTTTATGTATGTCTAGTTTCATGTTACCTGAGATAAACAAATGTCTGGTTGGAGTACCACTTATGCTTTAAATTTTGCAGGCTAGATCTTGGTCACTTGAAGGGTCACTGAAGCTTAAGAACTTGTTAGGCTATGGAGATATTTGGGATGCTTCTGGGGCTTACGGTTTTGATCAAACATCAGAGATTAGTGTTGGAGTGGCCTTACCCAGATTTAAAGCAATTTCAACTCCCATCACAACTCGAATTTCATTGCTTTCTCAAGATTGGTTGAAATTTTCTTCATACAAGGAACATCTGCTAGGCCTCTCTGTTGGTCTGATATCAACTAAAAAGCATGACCTGGCTTACAGTCTAACATGGCGTAATTTACTTGACCCATCACGCATGTCATCAAAGGCAATTCGAAGCCAATTAGGGCATAGTCTTCTCTCTTCCATTAAATACACATACAAAATTGATCACAGAGATTCAAATGTGAGACCAACACGTGGGTATGCTTTCCAGTCATCATCACACATTGGCGGTCTTGGACCAGATAGTAAACTTCTGCGATTTTTTAGGCAGGTAATTACTTTCATGTTTTCCTGTTTTATTGAGGAAAAAAATCACTATTATGCAATATACTATTCCATGTTATGCTTTACTGCCAGTTGGTTTTGTAAAACTTTTCTTGTTAGTCTAGCAATGCTCCCAAAATATATAGTGATCTGTAAAGTCTAATATGCTGGTCATGCTCTAGATTTTTCCCTAATTTTAGTTGGAATCATCGAATAAAATAAGGCTCAAGATTTGTTATCTCTAAATTACTTTTGCAAAACTGTTTATCTACCTGATTACATCTAATTACTTAAAAATTGTGAATTGGTCGATTGGTATCTAAATGTTAATTAGTTCCTATGTTGTACCAGGAGTTTGATCTCAGAGGTGCAATTCCTTTAAGATTCTACAACACTGCACTCAATTTTGGAGTTGCAGCAGGTGCCATAGTGCCATGGGCGGGGTATACGAATTCAACTACGCCATTGCCCGAGCGGTTCTATATGGGTGGTCATTCTTCTCCTATCTGTGGTCTGGGTGGACCTACTTCTCTGTTGGGTTTCAAACAAAGAGGCTTAGGCCCAATGGATCTGCGACGTGTACTTTCACGTACACAAAGTCAAGATGAAGCTACAGCCTCTGCCGGAGGGGGTGATGCTTCAGGAAGCATTGCCTCTCCAGGCAGAGATGCCATTGGAGGTGATCTGGCCTTCACTGCCTTCGCTGATCTTTCATTCGATCTGCCTCTAAAGGTGTTCCAAGAGGCAGGAGTTCATGGCCACGTATTTGTAAATGCGGGGAACCTAGTTATGTTATCTGAGGAATTGACAAATTTCTCCTTCCAGAGATTCTTGCATTCCTTTAGGAGTTCTGCTGGGTTTGGCATAATCTTCCCCACTAGATTTTTTCGCATGGAGGTTCGTTTTCTTTAAAAATTTACTAAAGCAGAAAATCACTATCTTCTGTTTTCTAATGCAACCTAATAATTTCTGTCCACAGATCAACTACTGTTACATACTCAAACAGTTCGAACATGATCAGGGGAAGACAGGCATACAATTCAGTTTCTCCACTTAATAGGCTCTTCTTCCTTTGCCATTTTTGTGCGTTTATCAAGGCAAGAACCAAAATATGGTTGATGAATAATAAACATTTCTCTTACTGTTCCACCAGTTCACTTGCATCGACATCACTTCCATAACCTGTATTTCTTGATTACTCAATTTTCTAAAGGATCTGCTTTGGCAGTTGCTTTATTTATATTTGAGAAACTTCACTTTGTTAGTTCATTTAGCTTGTATCACCACCTATGATCCAAATCCTTTCTGTGGATTTTACTCTCATTAATACATGGATCATTGCTGTCTCGGTGTGTTTTTTCTTGTCTTGCCGATAATTTCATAAAGTTATTTAATTAAAATTCGATGATTTGTTAAAGCACTTGTTTATTCATCTCTTTAACATGCTTGGTCAAGCAAATCTGGTAGAGGTGAATGGTTCATTCCTTATTATGTTTTATTTCAAGATTTGGACAGATAATTTGACGGGATGATTAGATACGATTCATGACAAGTAAATCCGATGGACATACAGTTCAAGCTTGCCTGGACTTGGGTGGCTGGATTAGGCGAGTCAAATAGGAAAGGCAAGTACCTTGACAGGATCAAACAAGATGGCCTGTGTAGGCATACCAAGCAAGATGAATGGGTTTGGTTGGACGAATGAGTGGAGCAAGGTGTGTAGGTCTGATGAATTAGATAATAGTGAGTGTTGGACAAACTAGGATGCAAATGAATTGAATGAAATCAAATAATATGAAAATAAAAATATTTTTGAATTCAAAAATAATGTTGACTATAACTCAAAATTCAAAAATATAAATAATGTTGACACGAATTCGATTCAAATTAAGATTAGAGTTTGTTTGAATTTTTATTTGAGGAGAATTGAATTATAATTTGAAATGGTTTAAATTTAAGTTAGGCTCAAATTATTCAAACCGATTAAGTTAAATATCTTTAACTTGAGAGTAGTTTATGAATAATTAAATAGAATGTTATGAATAATTAAATAGATATTATGAATTTGAATGTGACTCAAAAATATTATAAACTTTGAGAAATTTAAATATGAATCAAATATTTTTTTAACTGACTTAGGCACTGTTTGTTCGTGAGAAGTTAAAGTAGGTAGTGTTTGGAAATAGAAGTTAAAAACTGATACAAGATAAAGTTTTAGTGTTTGATAAATAATTGATTTCAAACTTATTTTTTAAGTTAAAAGACAATAATATCCTTAATAAATATTTTGAATATTATATTAAAATTAAATTTTTTTATAACATAAATGTTTGAAAAAATATATAAAATTGATAAAAATATAAATATAAAAAATATAAAATTTATATAAATACATAAAAATA
>JBAMIB010000070.1:3233469-3245446 GCA_037177415.1 Kaempferia rotunda | reverse complement strand
CCTTTTTCTTGGATTCTGATCCAGTCTAGGCGACTGGATACCTTTTTCTTGGATCTGATTTTCTGCATCCAAAATGTTAGCCAAGTCAAGGAAATAATATAAGCAAATTATATCAGGCAGTCTCTAGAATGTCCGGTAATGACTTTGAGTTTCGTTGAAACCCTAGGTCGGATTTACGCCTATTGTTCCCTTGATCTGGAACGTATCCTCACTGATTTGCTCATCCAGTTGCTTACCTTTACTTATTAGTTGCAAACTTTCTTGACTAAGTCCTTGACTTACTAGGGCTTCCTAACAAATCTCGACCAATATGGATTTCGGTCAGTTGTCGATCCAATTGGACTTCCTTCTGCCAAGTCTTAACCAACCTAGATTTCGTGCCAACTATCAACCTAGCTGAACTTCAACCTGGTGTCTAGTCCTTTAGACCTGTCAAGTTAATATCCTTCACACTTGGTAAAAGTATTAGATCACAAAACATTCAATTTTAACCATTTGTCATTTATCAAAACCTGAGTTCGATCATTGATGCTAACTACACTAACAACTTTATTCACTAGGACCTAAGGTTACCTCCCCTAGGGTTTTTACCACTTTGCTTCACTCACTAGGACTTAGGGCTACCTCCCCCTAGAGTTTTCACCATCTGACTTCACTCACCAAGACCTAGGATTGCCTCCTCCTAGGGTTTTCACCACCTGACTTCACTCACCAGGACCTAGGGTTACCCGCATGGCTTCACTCACTAGGACTTAGAGTTATCTCCTCCTAGGGTTTTTACCACCCGACTTCACTCATCAGGACCTAGGGTTACCTCCCCCTAGGGTTTTCACCACCCGGCTTCACTCACCAAGACCTAGGGTTACCTCCCCTTAGGATTTTCACCACCTACCTTCACTCACTATGACTTAAGGTTACCTTCTCACTATGGCCTAACTCCATTCACTAGGACTTCCACTTTACCCAACCGTCAATTATGACTAGTCACTTGATATACTTCCAACCTACCTAATCTTCAATTAGGACTTATCCTTATTAACCATCTAATTCTCACTAAATTTCTTTCTTTTAAATATTAAATCCTCTTTAGATAACTCTTAATTAAATTTATCAGACTTAAATGCATTATTAAACATCAAAATTTTAGAGAGTGAACAGTTAAGACACGGTCTGTCTATCAAACTTGTCGAACTGTTACCAAAACTATAATGATGCCGAGATACAATAATGTAACTCCCTTCCATCATACTGCGCTATACATTATTATTCATTCTAATGATGGCTTTTGGGATGATTATGCTGAGCGTTGATGATGAGAAGGAAGGAAGTGGGCAAGCGGCGTTTCTGTTAATTAAAACTTGTATTATTATATGTATACCGGACCTCTGTCGTATATAATTGCAATCTTAACAATTAATAAGAGAAGAGAACTGTGTTCATCATTAGATGCGCTTGCTTTGCCACACTTTAGAGAATTTCATTCTTGTTTTAATTTTATTATTATTATTATTATTATTTTATATTCATTATTATTATTTTACCATCACATTATGTACTTATGGGGCATTAACTGTTTCATTATCATAAACGGTAGAGGGGTGAAATGACACGACGAAACAAAATCGAAAATTAATGGAGAAAATGATGACAAAATGGCGAAAGTTTAGAGGGGCAAAATGAACTTTTTTTTTTTCCAAAAAGGAAATGCATGATTGCTATAGCTTTGTTTAGTCTAAAAGACTCATGCTGATCCTTCTGTTAGGTTGTAAAATCATTGTCTTGATATAAACAAGTTTATAGGTGGAGAAGATGCATCTGCTTTGAAGATGGCAAAGCACAATGACAACTTAAATCTTTTGGGTAATTAGGAAGATAATTTAGGATTAATTAGTGCAAACAAGCACAAGGACCACTTAAAAGATAGAAATGTGAGGCTCACTCAAAGCCAGGCTTGCTATCATGAATTAGATCCTTCTTAATTAGCTCCTCTCCATGTTAAATTATTCATAAAATTTATAAATAAATGTTAGAACAATGATACGCGAAAAATCTCAGAGAAAATCTCAAGAATAGATATATAAATTCATGGTCTACTATTTCACTTTTTATGAATCTCATCACATTATGCGTCTATTATTGAGTTTTTCATTGAGTTTTTTTTTCCTTATACAAATTATTTCTCTAAATGTTAATTGATAAAGATAAACAGTGTCAAACAACATTAAATAGGTTTGGTAAAGTTTAAGTAACCTCCAAATGTAATAATAGTACTCCTTATAAGGGTTTTGTAATAACTAGTAAGATTATTATTACTTTTTAATTGAAATGAAATTATAAGAGTTTAAAATTTTTCTTATGGAAGATTATTATTATTTTTTATGGAAGTAAAATAAATTAAAATTTTGAAAATTCATTTAGATATTTTGTAGGTTTTTAAATTAAGAAGAATTGTTGCAATATGAGATAAATCATAATAAATTTTATCCAACACAATGCCCCTTCATATGAAATTAGACTAAAACTTGGATCATATGCCCCGGTCTATAGTGTAGTATTAAGGACGTTCAATTATCCATCATATATTTATGGTTTAATTTTCAGTTACGGTGTATTTGTAGAGATTTTTCTTTTAAATAAGACTCGCAACTAAGAGATGTTAAGCTTCTGGGCCGTCCACCACTAGTATTTTCCAATTTACCCTGGTGACCAATGGAAAACTTCCGTGGAGCGATGTCGTTCACCTCAGGCTCGAAGTTATCCAGCCTGATTAATTATTTTTTTAGTTCCTTCGGAGCGGGGCGATGGTTAATGACACCCGTAATGGAATGTTGTCGTCGCATAAGGTTTTGAGGTCGAAATTCAATGCGTCCGAGCATACCTCCCCGTGCATTGACCATTGACACTAATGGCTAGTAGTCACCCGTAATTTATCTTCTCCGTGTTAAATTAAGGACAAATCAAACCATGAATCACCTTGCCAATTACTATTGGCGGGCACACTGGGACGAATGAATCACCCACATCAAACTTAAAAATAAATAAATAAATAAATAAATGCAACACTGAGATATAGATTGTTCGCGCGGTCCTTTTTTAATTTAATTTCTCACTTCTTCTCCCATTAAATAGTGCTCTCGCGGTCACTGAGACCATCCATCGAACACCTCGACGACATGGCGCACGCCACGGGGAAAAGTCTCCGGAATGCCGCCATTGCCTGCCTCGTTCCTCTCCCATCGCTCCTCTTCTACTTCTCCTTCCTCCGAGCCACCTCCTCATCCTCCCCTCCTTCTCCTCCCTTTGCCACCCTCTGGTCCTGGTGCTCCCGCCACCCGCTCCTCCTCGCCAACCTCCTCTTCTTCGCCAACGTCGACGTCCTCTTCTGGATCATCGGCCTCCTCCTCTCCAACCACTGGGTGAGTTTACTTCCCTTACCACTTTGAAGTGATTTTCCTGCTGCGCTAATAGGTAAAAATCCCTCCTTTGCAGTTGATCGATCTGTATTGGACGGTGATCCCGGTGATGCTGGTCCACTATTACGCCAGCCACCCGATGTCCAAGGCGGACGCGGCTAGGTCTGCTGTGGCGATTGGGCTGACGTGGGTGTGGAGCGTCAGGCTCACGCACAACTACTTCAGGAGGGAGCGGTGGCAATGGGGCGCGAAGGAGGACTGGCGGTTCAACGAGATGAGGAGGGAGTATGGGAAGCCCTGGTGGTGGATCTCCTTCTTCGCTGTCTATCTCTCGCAGCAGGTGACAGAATGCCATCTTTTCCTTTCTTTTCTCTGTTCATCGTCAAACTGATTGAGGGAATGCCTACGCGAATCTCAACTCATGTTGTTGCTTGCTTCAGAAAAATTTCTCCGATCATATGCCAAAATAAGGATCTGCTCGTTGAATACTATGCTTAATTCATGGACACATTATGGTCTGAACTGATGGCATGAATTCTTGAGATAGATACTGCAATTTAGAAACACAAATCACCATGGGGTTTTGACTATCGAGTGATTGATAAGAACAGCAATTTGAACTTGGCTTATAGCTTCATTCAGCTCCCAGGGTTCAAATGTCTATCTAATGCTCTAAATATCTATCTAAAGTTCAATATTTTGACATCTTGACAATTATGCTTACGTTTTTTTGAGAAGCTAATTATGTATCCTTTGTTGAACCACATTTTTATCTATCCAAGGGGTCGAAGAGCAGAAACATTTGGGGTCTCTTCTATTTAAGAATTATGGTTCGACAATCACTAGCCAATATGTCTTTTTCTCATTCCTTTCTTTGTTCATGGTTGGTTATACATTTGGTGTCATAGTTGTAGAGCAACCACAACAATCCATCTCAAACTTGATGCTTAAACTCAGTTATAGCAGTGATACAATAGGGAAATTCTTATAGAAAAGTATTTTGCACTAGAATGATAAAAGGCTTAACATCCTTTGTCCGACTTTTTTCCTTTACAGAAATATGAAAGAGATACAAAATCTAAAATTCAAAGGCCTTTATATTTAAAATCCCAATTATGACTTCTCTTTTCTATCAGTTCACATCTTGGAGCACATAGCTCTATTTCTTTTAGATGAGTAGAGATCCACACTTGGACTGATACAGCAAGCTCAGTTGTTTCTTCATCTTGACTTTGTTTTGTCCAATGTATCGAATGTCATACTTCTATCTTATCAATAGTCTCTAAATAGATATGATGCAACTTTCTAACTAGCTTTTATTTTGTAGGTCTTTCTTATTGGGTTATCCTTGCCAATGTATGCTATCCACAGTTGTGATAAGCCATGGAATATATGGGACTCCATTGCCACAGGTGCCTGCTTAACTGGAATCATCATAGCTTACTTTGCGGACACACAATTGTATGAGTTCGTAAGCAGAAATGAAAATTTGAGTAAAGTTGGCGAGCCCATAGTGCCAAATCTTGAGGAAGGGCTTTGGCAGTATTCTCGCCACCCAAACTACTTTGGAGAGCAACTCTGGTGGTGGTCCTTGTTCCTGTTTGCTTGGAATGTTGGGCAAGGATGGATGTTTGTTGGTCCCCTAGTGAACACTTTGTGCTTGGCATATGTTACAGTGCTCGTCGAGCGGAGAATGTTGAAGAAAGATCATCGGGCAGAGGCCTTTAGAGAGTATCAAAGGACAACATCTGTCTGGATTCCTTGGTTCAAGCGAACCAGTAGGGAGAAGGCAAAGAGTAGCTAAGGCTTAATTTGCAATGACTAGATCATTTTATCATAAAATCCTATGGATTTGGATGTGTCTTTCCTTTAAAACTGTCATGTGAATCAGTGGCTCTTATGGCGTCCTACCTCCAGAAGAATGTATCGACCCTACTTGTAAGTTTCATTTTCCATCAAATAAAGCTTCATCCTTCATTCTTCATGTTTCATTTTTTTTAAAACTGTGTAATTGAGACGATAACTGAAGTTGGTCACTCAACTGACTTTTGTTTAGAAACTGGACCTTGTAGCATTAATTTGATCGCTCAGTACTATGACCAATTTCAGATATAGTTTTGTTTATATACTTCTAAGAAAACATATTGTGAAATATCAACGAGACAACAACTGAACAGCAACCTAGCAGTCTAAATAGAATATCCAATCAAACAACAATCTCAATCTCATACATTCAAAGGTTAATAGCTTTAATTGCATGAATTGCCAAGCAATAAGCCTTTTGCTAATTCAAAACTTGATGCAAGCTTGTTGCCATCCTCTGAGCTAAAGCTCCTAAGTGACTTTATTTAATTTAATATAAACCACAATTATTATTATTAACGTAAAGAAGAAGAAGAAGAAAAAAAAAAAAGGTTCATGTTGCACAAATTATTGGTCCATTAGTGGAGGAAGCTTAATTTGTGGGTGTCAACAAGGGTAGAGGTAAGCCCATTGAGCGGGTGATGAATTTCGCTAGTTGATTTGGTGGTTTGGAAAAGACAAATTTGGCTGTGATGATCTATAACAACGAGGACCACTTCCAATTTCGAGCATTGTTTGCAGTGCCAAGATTATTCAACAATTGTCCATCAAGGACAAATCTGAATGTTTCAGGGTGGCAAGATGCCAGCTTGAACTTTTTTTTTTTTTTTTTGCTGAGCTGGATGACAAAATATTTTTACTGTTTGTTTGTATTTGGATATCCAGAGAACCACAGCACGGGGGAGCCTAAGCATTGCGTTACAACCAAGTAAAGAAGGAAGTAGGGTTATATTAAAGACTCGTATTGAAGGAATTGTGAGTGACATGGGTAGCTTATCTTCTTAGAAAGCAGCTGGGTGCCGCTTCAACTGGTTGATCGGTCGGTAGCTTTAGTCCGGCCATCAAATTTTGATGATAATGAAACTGCAAAATGTGCCACTGCCATGATGCTTGATGTCATAACCTGCGCCCCTTAGCTATGGTGTAGTAGTAAAGGGACTCAGTTATCTCCCAGACAATCACGGTTCAATTCCTAATTACGACGTATTTATAAAGATTTTTCCTCCAAATGAGACTTGCATCTAACAAATATTGGGCTTTTGAACCGTCCACTACTAGTGCTTCCTGATTTACCATGGTGGTAGATGAAGAACTTTCATAGGACTGAGCTGGTTACCCCTATCTCAATGTTACCTAACTTGATTAATCATTAAGGTCATAACTTGCACATCAAAGAAAGAGAAGTCTGCTATTCAATGCCTTAATCATTAAGGTCATAACTTGCACATCAAAGAAAGAGAAGTCTGCTATTCAATGCCACCATGTGGGTTTGAGAGAAGATGCACTCCAAGACTCTAGATTAAACTTTTCCTTTCCTAATCTCTTCCACTACGCTTCATATACATTTTAGTGTGTAATTCTCAAACTTGTTTTGCTATTCAATTTATCTGAAACAGTACGTTGGTCTCTTAATAAATTGCTGTTCAAAATAAGCTTGACTGTGTGACATGTTAATTCATTGATTTGATCAAACACGATAACTAAGCTACTATCTTGAAACTAATGAATCAAGTCTTATTCCTTTTCTTTCTCTGCCAAAGTACGGGAGTTTGGCACAAGTAAATAATGCCCTTTTTGTGTAGCTAAGGTCATGGATCAGATACAATATTATGTTGGTTGTGAAACTCTGGATATGTTTCTATGTGCAGATCGCTGAATTGTAGTTCACCATCACTTGTTTTAGTTTCAGTAGGATGTTCTTTTCCTGTCTCACATCACAAATGTGTTCCATATATTTTGCTACAACACTTTCCTTTATATACACAAAGCCAAGAAAGAAAATTTAGAAGCATATGGAGGATAGGAAATGAACAAGTGACTACAATATCAATCATATTGCTTTGTAGAACAAATATTCTAATATTGTTCTAGAAACTCTTCTACCAATAGATGTCAGAAAAACAGACATCATTTTATTGTTGAAAAATGATCAGTGTACAGTTACAGAATTTCTTACAATTATGGAAGTCCATCAAAATTTTCTTCAATCCCCAAGGGAAGGCCGCAATTTTGGCAGTCTTCCTTCACTGTCATACATCATAATTTTCTTATAGGTGCAGGTATAGTCCATTTGATTGCCAAAATCTGAATAATGGATGAGAATATTATTGGCACAAGTGAAATTTGAACCCCAATGCATCCAGACACCAAGTTGAGATGAAGTATTGTAACATAACTCCTATATGATATATAAAAATTTGACATAATAACCCCACAACTGACCAAATAACTCTAATATCCAATAACATAACAAAAGGAAAACCTGTTTTTAAACTGAACAGAAAATATTTCAATACCTGCATGTGCAAGTGTTATGGTTCTAGCTGGAGAGGCTCTAGAGAACCCCATGTTTTTCCGAATTTTAGTTTGACCCGCAGAGGAACTGGAACAATCAACAAAGCTGCTAAGTACAGTTAAACATAGACTATGATATCGAAATGAGGCAATAAAATTCTGATCCATGATACCAAGAAGTGATGCAGCATTTTCCATACATGACTGCAGAAAATTCCCTGCAGCTTTGATTAAACTTCGCTCAACTTCTAGTACCAATTCATCATGTACCTGATCAGTTCAGCAAAAGGACGGCGATTCAGTCACATTGATGCACATCCAAAAAAGTGCCCAAGAAGAATAACGAATATTACAATTAATACCCAGTTAATTATCAGATAAAAGTAACTTCATATTTAGTGGTAAATATCACGTCAGTCACATAAGGGGAAAATCCAAAAGCAATCCTATATTTGTCAAACTGAACAGTTAAATTATCACAATAAATTGAATCAATATGCAAGTAAACCCTCTTACTATCACAATAACAGTATCATAAAGATTAACTAGTTATTATGAAATAAGAGACATCAATATGCACATAAGCTAGAAATGTACCTAAGGATGACAGTAAGCACAGGTTAGACAACAAAAACTGTATGAATTTTGAAACATTGGAATTTGACGGGTTAGTGGGTTACGTTGGTATCAAGATATGGTGCTGAATGTCGAAAAGTATCAAAACAACAAGGTTTTAGATTATGATTTTGGTACACTCTAGGCACCAATCTGATCACATTGACCTATCTTTTTGAGATGAAATTAAAAAAAAAACAATGTATATAATCACGACTCTCCAAATGACACTTTAAACTCTAATTAACTTTTCTTATGCATATATTTTAGGTATTTAGGCATGACATTATGATTATATTACTAATTTTCCATAAATTATTATATTTGTATAACTGTACTAAACTTCATATCACTCACATTGAGTTTTGTATTACTTGATATATATAGATATCAAACAAATATAAAAAGAAATCAAGTTTCTCACATTCAGCCAACATATATATCATTAGACAAATCTCACTTGAATCACTAAATAAGACATGAAATTAAATCCATTAAAAAAACTAATATACATATAATCCATAATGTCAAATATTACTTAACTTGATCTTTGACAAAAGAAACATGGATATAAAAGTAATTTGTCCAATGGCTTGTTTAGTTAAACCATTGCATAGGAAGTAATTAATTGCCAAAGTAAGATGCTAAATGATAATATTTTATCATGAAATACTTTTAGAGTATACTAAACAATTTTTTTACACTGGTACTAGCTGAGCCATTATATTTAAGCAACACACCTTTGGACTATGTTAATTGCAGACTATATACTATACCATGGTAATTGGTAGTATGCTATTTGCAGACAATACCACGATAATTAATGACAGTGTAAATAAATCAAATTGAAGGTTACAATTATGAAAATAAATTTAGAAACTTAGAGTTTCAAGTTAGGAAAAACTAAAACTCAATATAGGAAATGTAATTTCAATAATAAGAAAAGAATAAATTAGTTAAAATGAATTGACATGAAATTCCTATAGGAGCTTTAGGCATCTTAAATTTATTATACAACAACAAAGATATATTAATAAAGATATAATTGATAGAATAAAGAATGGATAGTTGAAAGGGAAATGAACTTGTAGAGTCTTGTGCGATCATCATATGGCCTTAGACTGATTAAAAAAATATTAGCGATAGATATTAGGAAGAAGTACCCACAAAAAGTTAATGCACATAGCTTTACATAAACCTGTATGGAGGGATGACATCTATATAGCCAATTCCAAATAGTTGGGGAACAAATTTTCTATCAATAACAACCTGCAAAATTATGCGGCAGTGTCCTTTGAGATTTGGATACTCTGCAGTGATTCCATTGAAGTTTGATCTTCCATCAACAATTCCAGAGTGAACATTTAGCATTGCCACCTTAATTATATCAGCAGCAGATCCCTGAATAGAAAAGTCACCTAAGAATTTTAAACAAATAAGAACCATAAATAATCGCTGGTACCTGACAAATTGAGTTAACCGCTTGTCTTTGAGCTTTAGCTTTCTCTTTGTGGTTTCCGAATTTGATTTTCGATAGAAAACGCTTTCTTCCCATCAAGGTTTTGATATATCTGGAATGGTCATAGAGATCCAGAACTGAATACTCTTGGATGTGATACACAACCAATATTCTATTATGACAGAATGAAATACTACAAACATAACAGGAACAAGATAGATGTGATGTTTTCCATATATTTCACTTGAATTAGAGGAAATCAAGAAAAGAAACCGCATTCAAAATCACAGTCAAGCGACCACACAATTCAAAGTAATGATCATTATGGTAGCCTTTAGGAAAGAGAAACATTACATTGCATTATGTTTCATAAAGGATAATGACATTTATAAATTCAACATAAAAATCTTAAACATGATTAATTCTATCAAAATAATTAATTATATTTAAAGAATAGATATAGGACTAGGTATACCAAGACTAATATCTATATATCCATTTAAGGCTCCTGTCAAGTTGTGTAGCATAGATACTATCTATGCCCAATTTGTTATATAAACTAGAGTAACTCTAAAAAAATTAAACTAGACACGTGATAGAGAAACATATAGATAGATAGATATTTGATATTTTCTTGGTCTAGTTCTCCATTATGGGCAGTGAATATGGAACACACAAATAAGAATCAGGAAATAAAACCAAAGAGGAAATCACACAGTGAGGGCCCTAGAAACGTTGCAGCACATAAATAGCAGCCCAAACATAGTGATCAACAAGGAGAGGACAAAAAGGCTTAAGGATTAAAATATAAATATACAAATTTTTGACATTTTCTCAAATCTAGTTCATCCTTTCATCATTTTTCATATCTAACTCAATATTCATAAATCATGTTAAAAATCTATCACCAATTAGATTTCCATTCAATATTCATCCATCACTAGCAGGTGTGGCACTCACCAAACGTTGCCAATTCAGGAAAGTGTATATTAGGATGCCTACATGGATTAATCAGTGGTCAAGCCCTTACAACTCTAATAACTCTCAAAAGGTGTAAACCCATTTCTGGTTTTACCTTTGAAGTACTCCTAGGTGTAAAGTTGACCAGCACCCATGCATCCCTGACCACTAGAGGGTGACCTACTAGTTAAGAAAGCAGACAACACTCATGTTCTTTGCAATCAGTCTTTATGAAGTCAACTCTGTTGGAGCAATCGTTGGTACCCAAGGTTTTGATGGTTTGGGTAAATATTTAAGTTAGGACTTGCATTATGTACTGATACGCATATGGAGTGTGCAGGAGTACAGGTGCAGGTTGATGAAGTCCATGGAGCGGAGCCCTAGCAATGTTGAGTAAAAGTTCATGGAGTGGAGCTCTGGCACAATAATGATGAGACAACTCTAAGATGACCTGATGTCTGGAGAAGGATGGCGCATCCGAGGGACCATGGATAAGGCAGCGAGTGTAGGATCGAAAGTAACGATAGAGGGGGGGTGAATATCGTTCACAAAACAAACATAGAGAAAATGCAGCGAAAAATCAACACAAAGACACAAATCGATTTTATTTCATTCGAAGCTTGGGTCGACTCCTACTCGAAGGCCCACGGTATTCCAGACCGTATCGTTGGGTAATCTACTATATCGGAATCAGTTACAAAGGTTAGGAAGTGCAACAAACTACACTTCCTATTTAACAAATTAAGTATAGAAAGAATACTGATAATTTAATTATACCGACTTAGGCAGAGTGTTGATGTCGTTCTGAAGTCGGCATTGGCAGCAGAGCAACAACGTAGCAGCGTATCGGAGCACTCGGAAGCAACAGAGCAAGTGTTAGATCGTTGGAATTCATTATCTTCAAATGCTGAATTCGGACTGCTTAAAGAGGCATGCTGAAGGCGCCTTGAGCCTCTCCAGAGGCACCTCCAGCGCCCAGTCAACACGGACCCGATAACACCTGACTTCTTCATCTCCTATCGCCCTGAAGGCGCCTCCAACCATCTGGAGGATGCCTCCGCCAGGCGCCTTGGAAGCCCGAAGAGGCGCCTTCAAACGGGTGCACGCAGCCTCCAGAGCAGTCTACTGGGAGGCGCCTCCGGCTGCTCCGGAC
>JBAMIB010000070.1:3197647-3214568 GCA_037177415.1 Kaempferia rotunda | reverse complement strand
CAACAACAGACAGAGAGAGAGAGTGAAAAATGTCAGAAGATTAAAAAGGTAAAATCACTTAAAAAAGTGCGCTGTTTGGTAAATTTTAAAGTGATGTGCGCCTTTTGGTAATTACATATCTCTGTGTACGCGTTTTGGTAAAAAGCTGAAAAAATTAAAACAAAAATCTTACATGCAGCAAGAGAGAGTGAGAAATTGGAATAAATTGATGGATTTGTCAGAGAGTTAAAATCGGAAAAACACTTTAAAAAGTGTGCTATTTGGTGAATTCCAAACCATAGTGCGCCTTTTGGTAATTACAATATTTCACGTACGCTATTTGGTAAAAAACTGTACATAAAATATTATACTATATAATTGTAAAATATCTATGATGTGTTAAAAAAATAATAGAAATTTATTTTACTGAAATAATATTTTAATTAAGCTATACGGATAATAATATTTTTAGTTAAACTTTTTAAAAAAAAACTCAGTGAAGCCTTTAATATAAATAAATTAGAATACAGTCAATTATTTGGATTTTTTTAAGCTCTGAAGGGATTTTTGTAAAAGAGATAAAAGTAATGGGGTTTAAAATGAAAATTTACCAACCCGACCGTCAATGCCGGCGATTTTGATTTCGCAGGCCGCGGAGAATAAAACGGAAATAGCAATCGCCCAAAAAAAGATGATTATTAAGTTGATCTTTTCGAGATCTCTTTGTTTCCTCTCCTTGATTTCAGATCCCAAACTCTCTTTATCTCCTCCCTGCTTTCGATCTCTTTGAAGGATCGCCATGGCCCCCGTCTCGGCGCTCGCCAAGTACAAGCTGGTGTTCCTGGGCGATCAGTCGGTGGGGAAGACTAGCATCATCACCCGATTCATGTACGACAAGTTCGACAACACCTACCAGGTCGATTTCTATTATCTTAGATTCTATTTTATACCGGTATTCAGATCAGACTTTCATATGCTTGTTTTCTGCAATATTGTCGACGATCCTGTGATGCTGGGAGGCTTCGTTAGGGTTTTCATTCTAGCAAACGCTGCTCCTATATTGGTCCATCGCATAGTATGCTTCATCTACGAGATCTGTCGTGATCTAGATGGTTATGGAAGGAAGATGCCACTCTTGAATTTTATCACACTGGGAATCTAATTATAATGCAGATTGATAGATTTCGGTTATATGATGGTTTTAGCAGGAACATAATGGAATACAATTCTGATTCTAATTGGTTAGTTGACAATATCATCGATTGCAATCAGTTCCTTCAAAACCGTACCTTTTCCCTATCAATGATTACAAAGCTAGAAATTGAAAAAGAAAAAACATTATGCGAAAAGAGAGCAATATTGTAATAAATTGTTAGAGAGCTGAATTTAATTTTAAATTATCGATAACAGAATACACTATGTCTTCTTGTTTCCGAGATGTTTAATGTTTGTCTCTATTACGTATTGTTACCTACTGAATGTGCAATTAAAGAAGCTAACTTAACAAGAACTTTTCAAAACGACAAATATAAATGGAAAATAACTAACTAAATGTGAATCTTCTATTGAATTTTATGCTCACATATTGGTGGGAAAGAATTATAATAATGGTTATACATCAATATATAGAGCCTATTCCACTTTTCATTGCCATCTAGCTTCACAGATACATTCACTCACACACACGTTCAAGTACTCCCTCACATTAGCTTGGTAAAAGAGCCTGTCTGCAAACATAAAGGCTAGCAGAACATTGCTTTTTGTAGTGATGATACTTGTTTTTGCTATTTGAAGAAGTCAATTACCCAACAAAGGCATTTCTAATTCTTGAAATTCTCTTGACTGATTCTAAGATGGAATTAGTCTCCTTTATCTAGAGGAATGATGTACCATCTAAATTATGCTAAGCCCAGTTAAATGTAGTATCTGTACTCTCCTTTTGATTTTTGATCTGACAGCTTGATGTTAACATGATCAATAGGCTACGATTGGTATAGATTTTCTCTCAAAGACTATGTACCTTGAAGACCGAACCATCAGACTACAACTTTGGTATGGTTATTGCATTTGCTCTGCTACAGTTGGATTTTATGAAAGTTATTTCCATGTATGGTAATGGTTGACACATAATGTTAGATAGATTTTTGGTTTCAATTATAGTTCTTCTTCTTGATTTGGTGAATTTTAATTTAGGTATGATTGGAACACAAAATTGCACCTGTCAAAATGAGAATCTTACTATTTAATTAAGAATATGGATCATTTACTAACTAACTCTCAATTAATTCGGTGAAACCCAAAAGTAAATTACATTAATGTCCTTTTTTTCTTTTCACACTAAAAATAATTTCAATATTTATTAGTAATTTCAATCAGGGATTTAACGTTCGAGACTCAGTTGCAACATATTATTGAGAATTTTTCTTATTAATTAATCAGATATCTAGTGTTCTAGACTTAGCTGCTGCGTATTATTGACAATTTTTCTCATTAATCAATCAGAGATCTAGAGTTCGAGACCCAACTGTTACGTATTATTAAGAATTTTTCTCATTAATCAATCAAAGATCTAGAGTTCGAGACTTAACTACGGCGTATTATTGGGAATTTTTCTCATTAATAGGTATTCATACATTATGTTAAGGCTTATTAGTAATTTTCTCTAGTTATTTTTTATATAAAACAGATATACTACTATGATTTTCTTTAGTCCCACATCTTAGGATTGACAACACCGCGAGCGGAGAAACTTCTATAAATACCTTGGGTTAGTGATGTTAGAAAGCATACCTTTCTCAGTCATTTGGCTAAGATCAAGTGTAGTATTTGTTATTATCAATTTAATATCTGATATAAAAAATTAAATTAATTTTTTATATGGGAGAGTTCGTTATAGTAGCTTGCTACTGGGGTTCTTGAGCATTGCCGTTGCGTTGCACTACTGCATGGGCTTGGTGCACCCTTATGAAGTCTAAATTATGGGTTGGGGCAGTAATTTAGCCGTTTTCATGCATTATATTACACATGTAACGCGTGTGCGCAATGACTAATTAATAATAAAACTAAAGTTGTCATTTATGATTGAGTGACCATTGACATATGTCATTTAATTTAGTCTCTGATATTCTAAGCAGAGATGAATGATATTCGGGTATATATAGACTCACTAGAAAGATCAACCAATATAATGTTGAGATACTTGAGTGCTTGCTACATTTATTATATGGAGTATCACAGTAATCAGGATGCTTAACACCTAGGAATGAGTATAGTATGTTGGGGATTTTGATACTGACATCATGAGCTGTTTATCAGCCATTATATAGATCATATTTATTGTGATATTGAAGAGCATTGATGACTATTAAGACAATTTTTTTTTCTTATTATAAACTCTGTTACTGTCAATCTTTCAGAGTATGCTATTATGGAGAACATTTGATTAACCAGATGATGTGATCCATCAGCGTTTTGTAACTCTATAGGTCAAGATCATGCATGTAGTTATCTATAGCCTGCACTTTTCTTAGATACATCATACATCTTCTTATCGCTGAATGTTCTGAGAGTTCATATAATATTTGTCTAATCATTAGCAGCATGGATATCCATTACATTATCTTATATTTTTCTGATATTCTATTTTGGTAAATTAAATGAACACTAGGGAGCATTAACTAACATAAACCTATCTGTCATATAAACTCAGATGGGAATATGAAATTGTTGATGCCAACTAAATTCTGCTACCTCTTGAGGGGTTGAAACTGCTCTAAGGCCATTTGAATATGATAGGATCAGTTCCAATAAGGTAGATGCCTTAATCTGTCATCTTGAATTGCCCTCTGTAAAATGACACTTGCTTAGTATTTGAATATCACCACACCCACCAAACCACGTGCTAAATCTTTGTTTCCCATGGTAGATTATATAAACTGACATTTTTTGCAATTGAGAACAAGCTCATTTAACACAAGAAGACACAATAAGAAATGACATAATAATGGAACACAAGTGATCTAACATGATTCAACAAAAGTACATTGTTCAAAGAGAATCTAAGTGTATATGATAAGTAAGGCAAAATCACAGAGGTACTTTGATACTTGGATAAGCTGTGTTCATACTGCCTACGCTAAAGCTCTCGCCTTTTCTTTCCTTGTTTCAACTCCAATGGAAAATTAGAAACAAAACGTCACCTAAAACACTCCCTAGATTCCAAAAATTCTACTCAAGAAGAAAACTTTTCTCTACAAGTTCTTTAATCTCCAAGATTCACTGCACGTGTGTTAATGTGTTGTTTGAACTTTAGTATGCAATTGGGGTAAAAGAATTCATAGTACCTAAGTTACGACCCTTCACATACTTTGTGTAGGTCATGCATGTTGTGCACAGATGTCATACTCATTTGGGCGGATGATGTTCCGCTCAATACAAAGAAATACCATACCAAGCAATTCTCATCAGCAATTATACTATGTGGAAAGCACCTTGAATATGTTTGCATGGTCTACTTGCATGATTTGTTCTTAGACATAACACAGTTCTTGTTTTTTTATTTCTCAAAATATTCATTCTTTTGAAGGCAGCATTGGCTAGTAGCTTCTATCTTTTAAATTTTTTATGAATCTCAATCATCTCTAGGGACACTGCTGGACAAGAGAGATTTAGGAGCCTCATCCCAAGTTATATTCGTGACTCATCAGTTGCAGTGATTGCTTATGATGTCGCAAGTATGCTTCTTTTGGTAAATTTTGTGCTGTATTTAACAATAATTATCCAAACGGCTCAATCCCGAGTGTTTTTTCCTTTTTTCTTGCTTGACTTTCTTCTGCTTCTTGTAACTTTGATTGCTTCACTCAATATTGATGTATGATAAATGTAGGTAAACATTTAATTTTATATCTTGTATTTAGTATAAGAAACTTATTAGCTGCGTTGTATTTGATGTAGATCGTCAGTCTTTCTTAAATACTTTAAAATGGATTGAAGAGGTTCGAACGGAGAGGGGAAGTGATGTTATTATTGTCCTTGTTGGGAACAAAACTGACTTGGTCGACAAGAGGTGATTGATATCTCTTACCTCCTATTTAATTTGGTATACTTGGAAACTCTTTTATTCTTAGGTAACACGCTTACCAAAGAATAATTGTTATCATTGTTACTTTGATGTTTATCTATATCTTCATGTATTACCATGTTCCATACTTTGGGTCTGTTCAAAATGAACCTAAGATTTTTTTGTAAGAAAGCAACAAATTCTTACATATGTAGAGGATTGAGATTGTGAAAGTTGGTGAAGTTCATATAGAGAATGTAAGCCCACCGATGGTTAAAAAAGAACTTGATGATTTTTTTTTCATTATCGATTGACAAATTTTTATCTTCATTTTAATTGGTCAATTGCTTGAGTAGCATGTAATTATGTTCTATTACTTGAGTCTATAGTTCACTATGACCTTCTATATTGAAAGGGTATCCCTCATAGAGTGACTAGTCATTTTAGGATGAAACGAGTTTTACTTATTAGTTCCACATGGATGAGTGTCAGTTGTCCATTATACCTATATATTACAAGTGTGTTACCCTCTCAAGTGAATAAGCTCTGCTTGAATTCAGCACTAATACTGCAAAGTGGTCACCAACAAGTCATCAAATATACCATCAGTCACTATAAATGCTTCAAAGGATTATCTTTTGCTTGGCTGCTTTCTTATCATCTCATGTCAGCTTCTTTTTCCAAGTCTGTCCTTGAGGTTGGGAACTTACTCGTTGCATTGTTGTTTTTCTTGTTATTAATAGGCAAGTCTCCATAGAAGAAGGAGAAGGTAAAGCACAAGAGCTGGGTGTTATGTTTATCGAAACAAGCGCAAAAGCTGGCTTCAATATAAAGGTAGCTATCATACCGGGAGAAGAACCTATTGTGCTTCAAAATCACTTCATGTTTATGCTTTTCAAATTACCAATGCATATATATATGCCTTATCACAGCTGAAACTGACAAATACTTGTACTGCAAACATCTCCTTTGGGTGTACCAATTACTTGGCCCAAAGATCCTTGAACTAATGATGTTATACGTGTTCGACAGATGCACTGAAAGCAAACATATGTCATCTTTACGTGCCTAATTATGTTCAAGTCCTGACAAAATGCTTAACATGAAATGCTAGTTTAGTCTCACAAGCCTAGCAAGGGGAGTTAGCTAATTATATGGACTTAACAGATACAATATTATTAACTCGGGTTTCAATATTTTATTCTCATGTCAGAATAAGTTTGTGGATCAATTCTTCCATCAAATTCTATGGCTTTCTTATTTATTTATCTGAAAGAGAAAAAATTTCCACCATATTTCAGATTTTTCAAAGACTGCAGTTACTAATTGCTTCCTCAATCTTTTCAGGCTCTGTTTCGGAAGATTGCCGCTGCCTTGCCCGGGATGGAAAACCTTTCTTCAGACAAGCAGGATGACATGGTCGATGTTAATCTGAAAGCAACCAATGCACACTCGTATCAGTCACAGTCACAATCTGGAGGCTGCGGTTGTTAATTTCATCCTTCACAATTTTTTGTTGTACCTTATTGCATTAGTCAACTGAAGAAGCCATGGTTATTGAGGTGAGGGTCGTTTCTCTCTCAACAAGATCAGATTCTTTCCGGTTGTAGAGATTTATTATGCATCTTATTCAATTCCCATCTGTTGCCGGCATCAATTGATAGCATATATTTTATTGGGATTTAGTAGATGTAATTGAGTTATTTTGTTTGTTGAGATGATTGTTAGTGCAATATCATGGTTATTAATTTTAAAGCTGGATTGTTCATTGGAACAAAATTAAGGTGCATACTCTCTTTACGGAAAATTTTGCAGAAGCAGTGCATTCTATATTGAAGAACTAGTGCATTTGATGTTGAGTAATACATTTGAAAAATGGTGCATTTGATATTGATATCGAAGAACGAGTGCATTGAGTTCTATTCATTGGGCGAGGCTTCTACATTTTAAGCCATTTGCTTTTTTGTTTTTACATATTTTTCAGATTTCATTCAAATAAAAATTACTATTTAATTTCCAATACTTGTTTTACAAATTCTATTATCTGTAGAGGGGTAAAGATGACATACAGCAAACGTAGAAGCGTCTTCTTGACAATTTTGAGAAAATAAAGTAGCTCTATCAAAAATTGTCCGATAGAAAGTTCAACGGGCTTTCAGATGGTCAATGGGAAATTCACAATTTTATATAGTTTTCTCAATTGATTAAAAATGGACGTTACTTTGATATTTATATGGGGCACTTAATTATATGATGTTTTCATTCTATCTCTCTTACTAATATTGATTTTTTTTTTAATCTTTCTCTTTTCTTTTTATTTTCATCTCTTTTCTCTATGCTATGTATGCAAATTCTTTTCTCTTTCCTCTACTTTTTTTTTTCTCTTTTTTTACATGGAACTATATCAAACCGTTGGGCCTGATATTGTTCAATATCATACTCATGTTCAATTTATTCTTCCCATTGAGCTAATTTTTTTCATAATATTTTAACACCTCTAAAGAAGCTGAAATAAACAATGGAGATTGCCGTTGTACTCCTTGTAACCTCAGAAATTTACTGAACCTGAAATGGTTATAATTGGAGATTCCTAGGTGGTTAGTGAGTTTTGACCAAAATCCACCGATTGACCTAAATATGTCCAATTGGATCAATTTCAGATCCTGTAGATTTTAAGGTTGCAAAGAGTCTAATCGTACTCATTATTTATTTCGATTTCTCTAGAGGTGTTAAAATATTATAAAAAATCATCTCAATTATGAAACAAATTGAACTTAGGCCTGATATGGTTCCATATCAAGCTCACGTTGAGCCTGATATGGTTTCATATCAAGCCTACATTGGGTTGATTATTTCGATAATATTTTAATATCTTTAGAGAAACCGAAATAAACAATAGAAGACACCGGTGAATTTTTTTCAACCTCAAAAATCTACATGACCTAAAATGAATCTAATCAGACTCGTCTAGGTCAATCAATAGGTTTCGGTCAAAACCTATTGATTGACCTAGAGACATCCGATTGCTACCATTGCAGATCCTGTAAATTTTTGAGGTTGCAAAGAGTCTAACGGTGCTCTTCATTATTTATTTTGACTTCTCTAAATGTGTTAAAATATTATTGAAAAAATCAACTTAATGGGGGAACAAATTGAACGTGGATCTGATATAGTTCTATATCAAGCACATATTAGGCCTGATATAGAACCATATCAGGTCTGACTACTTGATGTAGTTCCATATAAAAAATGAAGGAAAAAAAGAGGAGAGGAAAGAGAAGAATTTGCTTGCATAGGAGAAAAGAAATAGGTAAGAGAAGAGATGAAAAGATAAAATGTTAATGTTGGCAAAAGAGGTCAAATGAAAATATTACATAATTGAGTGCACTTTTGGTAAATATCAAAATAACGTATGCCTTTTGATGAATTCGAAAACATATGTACACATTTTGGCAAATTGTCGTATGGGAAATTGCCCTAAACTCCTGCATGCAAATTTAACTTTGTCCTCGGTCCTTACATAAGGAAAAATGTATTTCCACTAATTGCATATAAATTTTTCTTTACTTCAACTCCCTAACACATACTGATTTACCTAATTGTCCTTGTTGATCCAAAATGAAGTATAATTACTCTTAAATTCAATACATTTAAATTAGAAATTAGTATATTTTCTATCAAATTAAACACGACTTTTTTTTATGCTCGACCAATTGATTGAAAGCTCATACTAATCGATTGATTTAGACCTAATCGATTCAACCTAAACCAATCGATTAGTTAGGTAGAAAAAGAGTCGTGTCCAATTGGATAGAAAATATACTCAATTCTTGTTAAATGATACTGAATTTAAGAAAAATTATACCTCATTTTAAATTTTTTATACTTATAAAAAATAATAAGAACTTTTGTTTCTTCATGACAAATAAATCGATTGCCGATTGATTCTTAATCGATGGGGAGTTACCGAATTGATAACAAAAATATTAAATTATAGTTAAATTATACTGAATTTAAGAGGTATTATATTTTATTTTGGACAAATAAAGGTAATTAGGTAAAATTGACATGCATTAGGGAGTTGAAATAAAGAAACACTTACATGGGAATAAAATTGTTCTATGTAAATTAAAGTAAGGAGGATGTTGAATTTACTATTAGACATTTTAGGGCAACTAACTGTTCAATTAAAGGGGACAAATTAGTAAAATAAATTGAAAAATTATTTTTTAATTGCTTTTAAAAATGTTCTTAATATCTCTAACTGGTGACCAAGCCACGCGAAAGAATTTCGTTAAGACCATGCAACTTTGTCAGATCCGGTGACGGCGGCTGCAACAAAATCGACAAGTATTTTTATTCGCCGCTTCACAAACGCCTTCTCTATATAACACCAACCCACTCATTTCTTGTGACGCAGCAAAGCGACAGCAAGAAGACGACAAGAGGATGAAGGAATCGCAGGACACCGAAAGAGCTTCGCAGCTTTTCATGGCCGGTGCGCTTTCCCTACTTCTCGATTTGTTCGTTTTTTC
This sequence comes from Kaempferia rotunda, assembly GCA_037177415.1. Classification (NCBI taxonomy): domain Eukaryota; kingdom Viridiplantae; phylum Streptophyta; class Magnoliopsida; order Zingiberales; family Zingiberaceae; genus Kaempferia; species Kaempferia rotunda. Next base: position 3,204,995 of record JBAMIB010000070.1, on the reverse strand, counting down.
CCTTCTAATTGATCGCTTTTATTCCTCTCTGTCCTTTTTCGAACCTTTCGCACCTGTTCTGCAATCGAAAAGGAAATGTTTGGATTGGTTTTATCGTCGAGTGAAATTCCAACACTATTATATATATATATCTATATTATATATACATACTTTGTTTGTGAGATCGATTATTCTCTTTTCTCTAATCGCCAATGTATTTTGTTGATTCGCTCCAAAATTTACACCTACTTTTTCGATCTCAATGCAGAGGCAGCTGCTACCTTTTCTGATTTCATTGTAAAGATGTGTTTTTTAGGGTTTAATTGGAGATGCGACAAGTTTAAATTTGACTTGTAAAGATATGTTTTTTAGGGTTTAATTAGGAGCCGGAGGATTTGGTAGATACAGATAGTCATTTGTTTCCTCCTTATTCATGGTGATCAAATCTCAAAGGAGGAGCGCAACCTTTGATACCTTAAGGAAACAATCGTGTTTAAGGAAAACTTATAGAAAAGAACACGATCAAATTTAGTCAAAGAAAGATCACAAAATTCTATGAATTGCCAATTTTCTAGTGCCAAGTAGAAATGCAGTCCCAATGCGGATTTTGAAGGCCTAATGCAAGCCACGGAAAGTGACATACTGCTAGCTTAAATTGAAGTTATGTCGATGAATTGTTTGATTAGTTTTCATGATCTTGTTTATTTGTTAATTGCAAAATCTCTAATGCAAGTTGATAAACACTGTCAGGAACAACATCAACATCAAGGATCAAAAGATGGCAATGGTGGTTCTTGGTGGCCCTCAACATCTTCTTCCTTCTCGCCGGTCAAACCGTGGCAACTCTTCTTGGGAGATTCTACTATAACCAAGGAGGCAATAGCAAGTGGATGTCAACTCTTGTTCAAACTGCATGCTTTCCTATCCTCTTCATTCCCTTACTTCTTTTTCCTTCTAAACAACCTCCTTCAGCAATTGCAGCCACACCTCCTGCTCTTTACATCAAGACCGCTTTCATATACCTTGCTTTGGGAGGTTTAATAGCCGCCGATAACTTAATGTATTCGTATGGTTTTCTATACATTCCGGTTTCGACTAACTCCCTCATTTGTGCCACTCAACTAGCCTTCAATGCCATCTTTTCCTACTATCTGAATAACCAGAAGTTTACTGCTTCTATACTCAATTCTGTTGTTCTGCTGACACTCTCTGCGGCCATACTCGGTGTCAATGAGGATTCGGAGAGCTCTGAAGAGGTTTCAAAGGGGAAGTATGTGCTCGGATTCATATTGACATTAGGAGCCTCAGCTACCTACTCCCTCATCCTCTCCTTGATGCAGCTTTCATTTCAAAAGGTTATCCGAAAGGAGACTTTCACAGTTGTATTAGAAATGCAGATCTATACTGCTCTTGTGGCGAGTTGTGTTGCGGTCGTTGGGTTATTCGCCAGTGGGGAGTGGAAGAGTTTGAAGGGTGAGATGGAGGGATTTGCAAAGGGGAAATTGTCATATGTTATGACTCTGGTTTGGGCTGGTCTCTCCTGGCAGTTGGCATCGGTCGGGGTCGTGGGGCTCATCTTTGTTGTGTCGTCTCTCTTCTCGAACGTGATAAGCACCCTGGCTCTGCCTGCCGTGCCTGTGTTTGCTGTCATCTTCTTTGATGAAAAGATGAATGGGATCAAGATTGTGGCAATGCTTCTTGCCATTTGGGGTTTTGTTTCTTACCTCTATCAGGACTACCTTGATGACTACAGAGCTAAGAAGGCTTCAGATGATGCTGAGCATCTCTCTGGTCACGACCCAGCCACGCTAGAAGCTCAAGTATACTCTGATTATTTTGATACTTATTAGTATCTTTGACAATGAATCTTCTTTATGCAATTGTAAATAAAGATGATCGTGCAAGTCTATGAAAAGTGAAGATTTTTAATTCTAGAAAATAGTTTTTTATTTTTTTATTTGCGTGCTAGTCATTTCTAGTCCAAAATTATCATCCTTTTTGGTGATTGTAAATCTTCTGTAATAATTGAAAGGAAATGTTTTCCTTCCCGAACTAGCAAACTGATCCATTTCTATCAGACAGAACATTATGTGTTGCACTAGGATCTCTTGTTCCTACTATCAGAATAATTTTTTTATCTGCTGCAATCCGTTCTTCAATCGCCAAAAAAATCCACTCTCATCCCAAAAGAATATCCCTGAACATGAATCTGTACAGTGTCATAAAGCCAATATACTACTTTGTGATACGAATGTAGTGAATAGAAGCATCAAAATAAAGAATCATAAATAAGATATTACACTAGTTCAATTCTTTTAACAAGATTAATATATAAACATTATGATGCATGCCACAAAGCTAACATTTCTGAATCATCTATAATAGTCATACTCTTGGAGTCCCTCCCTGCTCACAGCACAGCTTAATGGTTCATGCTTTAGCACGACTCATCCATCATGGCTTATGAAGTTTAAAACCAAACACCCTCGGAATGTAGCGCTGTGAAGATTTTTGAGGCTTCAGGTGCCCATATGTCATCAAAAACAGGTGAGGGAATGTTGTCCCAAAGTAAGCTCCATCAATATCTAAGCAAGGTTAAGTGAAGTTCACGTAAATTAATTGTTCTATTATATACCATTAATGCAAAGCTGTCGGTCATGAAATTTTATTCTAAGATGAACCTAAGCAGTCATACTGAAGATGGGGAAAGGATACTGCCATGGTACTTTGATCTTGGACAATAAATCTTAACAGCGCCTGAACGAGGAATATCCGATGTCCAACAGGAAGACAAGGCTGCCTGCAACAGTTAACTCGAGGGCATCTTCCAAATTCATATTTCTTGAATTTTTCTAGCCACAAAAATAGTCACTAAAGGCGGTCAACATGATCAATCACTTAAGAAAATTGAAATTTTGAGAAAATCTAGGATTTTACCATTGCAGCCATTCCTTTACTAGTTAATATATAGCGAACATGGATCAAGCCATAGAGCATCTCTGCTGCTGATTCAACCAACTCATGTTGTTTTTCAGTGAACATATCACCTGTTCAGATTGAAACCCAGGGAGAGATCACTCATTTTATCACACAATATGTAAAGAGAAGCTTATATGAAATGAAACCATACATGACATGTCAAGCTCAAGCATCCAATCTGTGCATGCTAAGTGAAAAATAGAGTCTTGGTTTCATTATCACATATTCATTTGCTATTTACCTCATCATTACTAAGTTAACTTGTCCATTTCCAAGTCTAAGTTTCTATTTGTTAGATTAGTTGTTTTATAATTTTCTAAATGCATGGGTTGTATTCCTATATGATATACAATAAAATATCCAAATTCTCAACTATTTGCAGACCAGAGCGAATTATTCAAAAGTTTGAAAGGTTCATAATAAGTTAATCATACACTAAATAGTTGGTAAGAAGTTACCAACTAACCTCAAGTAGTTTGGAGTTTGAAATCCAGAACTTTGTTGCTGCATAGAATGAGTTGCCATGACAGCTAGAGGGTAGCTATATATACATCGGGCATGGATTTAGCTTTTCCACATAATATCATTAACTTCGTTCCAAAAAAAATTAAAAATAAATATTTTTATTTAGGCTGTTTACACTTTTGAACTTTTGCCATTCCCATCACCTCTCTGCCACTGAAATTTTTTTTTCCTGTGGGTCTCTTCGATTTGCAAGTAATGGAAGAATACAACAACAACAACAAGCATTATCCCAGTAGATGGGGTCAACAAGTAATGGAAGAATATTGAACAAAAAAGAAATATACTGATAAGATCTGAGAACTTCAAGGGAAAGGATGCTGGCTTGATAAACTAAATTTTTTAAACCATAGTTGACACTGCCAGTTATAGAGGACAAGTTATAACACAAACACAAAATCGCCCTACTAGTCTATGTGTGCATGCCATTAGTTTCTGATCCTATTTCCTAAATCACTACCTTATTTTGCTAATTTAATGTTCAACTTTGCTCTCTTTTCAAAGGATGTAAGTCAGGTCTCTTTCAGTATGACTATTTGAATAAGACCTAAATTTGATGAAATCACTGATGATTGTCTCCCTCATTAGCCAAATTTCACGATCTACTCTGGCTACAATTGGTTCAACTAATTTCCACTAAGTTTGTGTTGAGCTTGCAAAGACATCGGTATTTGTGTAGCAGTATACAATTTCCTCAAAGCAGACCAATTGATGGCATCATTTATTCAAGTGAACTACCTATCATCATCATCAAAATCTGGAGTTCCTTTACTCCAAAAGTCAATCAACCATGTTTTGCAAACCTGGAAACCAAAATAAACAATCGAGCACATAAAGGGTAACTAAATAATGTAGGACTATATTTAGAGCGTGCATATATGAAAAAAATGGTCCCAATGACAACTTATTAGCTATTCAAGGGTTTAGATAGCTAGGATAGTTAGCCAAGGATTGCATAAGCACATTAGTCAAGCTTACAATGTGAAGATTCAACGTCCAAGATCAGATCAAAAGCATAGTCATAGTAAGGAACTTGACTACTTAGTCCACATAAGTTGAAATCATCTTGAATATATTCATATGACATCAACTTCACAGAAAAAGTCATTCCCTCTTAGGTTAGAGAACCATGAAATCCAAGATGTATCTTCTCCGTCAGAACCACTGACAACAGATTCTTCGTTTCTGACACTTCTGCGACACCAGATACAAAATACATAGTTATGGAAAATATGGTTTAAAAAACAAGAAAATGAATACAAACTCCAAAAGTGAACTACCAGCAGGCTCAAAAACAGCTTAACGTGTCTACCTAAATGGCAGAACAAAATTTGTAGGATGCTAATCTCTCAAAATAAGGTTCTATTATATGCCCAATTATGCTTCCTAAGGAGGCATGCTTATGCTTGTGCAATTGTGGAACAATGCCTGATGACAGGTTTATCCACCTGAAATGAACCTGATAGGTTCACTGGACTGAGATTTCTTAATTATTTTTCTGTTCTTTCTAGGAAAAGAGGATGCTATTGCATGTGCAAATGATTTCGGTGCTACATGCTAATATATGAATTTGATTGAATAACAGAGACCGAGCCCATTATCAAAAGCAGATTCGTACAAAGTCTTTTGATAGAGAAATAGATACCGCAAGACAATCCCAAATAGGGGAACTTTACCATCGGAGGCATTGTGCTTGGATAAGGACCGGTGCTCCGGATGGTTTCCGCAGGCAGACGTGGGCACTGTGAGCCTGTCCTTGTCCTTGCCAACCATGCTGCTGGACGTCGACGGCGAGGACTTCTCCAAGTGCTTGTCGAGGGCATAATCGATCCACTTCCGATCTAAGGACCCAGTCTCCAGCTTCGACCCGTTCCCTCCGCTGTACATATTTCACCCTCGCTGGTCCGTCCAATCCCTAATCCCAAACCACAGCTCAAAATCGATTCACGGCACCATTCCAAAAGAAGAAACATTGCGATCAGAAGAAATCACGGAAATGGTGCCATGGAACCCTCGATCCAGAAAGGAGGAAGAAGGAAATTAGGGAAGATTCCCCGCCTCGCTCCGTGCAGAGCTAAAAGGGACGAACGATGACGAAGCGGGGCATAGACGTAATTAGAAGAAAATTATGGGTGTTTACTTTTATAGGATAAAATAATGAACACCTCCATGAATTTTTAAACATTTTATATATAATAATTTACAAGATCTAAGAGCCGCTCAATTGGATATTTAATTATTTTTAACTTTAAAATAGTACGGCGATTGTAATAATTTAATAATCTACTGTGGATAGAATAATTTATTACGTTGTGTAGCTGGTCTTTTTCACGTGAAAGACCGCTCCGTTCTGTACTTTATTTATTTATATTTTACTATATTATCAGCACTTTTATTTTTATCTCAATGCTTCATCATTATCATATTGATAATAATAATATATATAATTATCTTATTTTTAAAAATAAAATTTAATTTAACAAAAAAATACCCACTAAGTGATTGAAACCTAAATTTGAGTCAAATCGGGTCAATCCGAACCTGACCTAATCCTATAATTTGTAACCTGAAATCCCTTCAACCCGAACTCGACGTGAACTCAAAAATTTTCAACTATAACCTGATTTTTTTTCTAGTCGACTCAGATTGGATCGTCGGGTTGGATTCAATTTTGACACCGCTAGTTGTATGGGTAAGCTCCATCACGTGGATAGTAGATTGTCATAAATAAAAAAAGGGATCAATCTCTAGTGTTAGGAATACAAGTAAAGTTTTATATTAAAAATATATTTAAAAAATCTTAAATTTAAAAGATGATAGCATTAGTGCAGTTAGTATTAATGATAAAACTTAGATTTCGATGTATAACAGTAGGTTAAAGTTAGTTGTTGTATTATAAGTTATTTATCAAGTGTGTAAGATTGAAAAACTTGATGAGACCTGATACCAAGCTAAAGTCCAATTAGGCCCTTAATAACGGGCAGGAAGACCTAGTGAGTTAAGGAGTTGAGTAAGTCTGCAAATGGTAAGTGAGGTAAGCACTGGAGGAGATAGTCTAGTGAGGATGAATTACAATGGGGTTGTAAGCGCTAGTTCAACTTAGATCTATTTTGCATTGAAGGAGACTTGGAGTGGACTGGAGGTGACTCAGATCAGATAAGAGTTGAATGTTGGGTTGCAATGTTGCAAACAAAGTCCAACATTGGAAAAACATGGAAAACATCATGAGTTTAAAAGATGAAGATATCTCCATTGGTATAAGATTTTTTGGGTAGAGCCTAAAAATAAAACTATGAGAGTTTAGGCCTAAAATGGACAATATCATACCATTTTGGCAATATGTGAAGTTTTTTGACCTAACAATTGGTATTAGAGCCCCAGACTGCTAGAAGATGCTGATTGTGAACAAGAGCTATGGACTAATCAAGCCATGTTGGCACAATGTTCATGTCAAATGAAAGGGGGTTCCCTTGTCTGGATCAAGACAACCTGACACCAGACTGAAGTCTAGTCAGATCTGCAGGACCTGATAACGGGCACGAAGTTTAGATAGGTCAAGGTGTGACCTGATATATATTCACGTCAAATGAAAGGGGTTCCCTTGTCTGGATCAAGAGGACATGACATTAGAAAGGCTGAAATCCAATTAGGTTTGCAGGACCAGATAACTGGCACGAAGCCTATCTGGCAGGAAGTTTAGCCAGGTCTGTGGGACCTAACAGCTGACCGAAGTTCAATTAAATTGTTGGTATTAGTCCTAATAGCCAATTATGAGATTATTTGGCTTATTTGGTTAATGGTTTTGGATTGACTTATTGGGTTAATGGTTAATCCAATATGCTAAAATCCAACCCATTAAAGATAATTA
>JBAMIB010000070.1:3166009-3177739 GCA_037177415.1 Kaempferia rotunda | reverse complement strand
ACTACGCGGAAGCTCTGCTTCTCTCTCCACTAAACACTCGGACTAACTTGAGCGTCGGAGGACCAAACACGGGGCGGTGATCCCTGTTTGGTCGGCTAACGTTCCCAATCGGCTGAGTGTGTGCAGATTCCAGCAAGTCGCCGAGCGGAGGAGTTCATCACAGTTTCATCCCCGAGTGTTGCCGAGTGGGAAATTATTGTCGAACATCTTCGAGTATCTTCAAGTCCAAGTCAGCACTCTCCTCGTCCGACCTGCGGCGAATGCTTCCCGGTGTCCGGCCGGCCGCTTTCCAGACAGGATCAGTGATAGAGAATAGTTGTTGGAGACAAAAATTACATATTTATTTTCTATAAATTTTACATGTACCTAGGATATGACTATATATCAACATGTATCAAAGGAGCGCAAGCTTATGAAGCTGCTCAAGTAGTTGTTTCGGGGCGCAAGTTGGTGTTTCATGGAAAACTCGACGACAGAGGAGAAGGTTGACGACAATAAACAGCTTAAGATATTACATGATGAGGTAGAAGTTCATTAGCTGTTGTCTGATCATTTGGGCTCTGCAAACTGTGATATAGATTAGAAAGCAAGGCCACTTTCTTTGTGCTCTTAAGTAGCTAATTAATCCCTAAAATCTCTCAAAACTAAATATGTTTCTGAATTAATTTTCATTTCTAATTAAAGTTCTACTATAAAATAAGTTAATTTTAAGTTAATCGAATGGTGATGCTGAAGATCACACTGAAATGATAGAATTTTAATTTGTTTAAACTTTTAGATTGCATGTTCATGATTTAAAAGTAATTTTAAAAAGATGATGTGACTTTTTCTAAATCTGACGAGATCCATCCTAAATTGAATGTGCCATTTTGGTGTTTACTATAACTGTTAATAAAACACCACCCACTTCTCCACTAAATTCACCAAATTAGATCAGTTCACTTACTTTTTTCATGCCCTGCTAAATTTGATAAAAATATATATGTTCTTTTTCTTCATCTTATTCTTTTGTCCACCAGACAGTCAATTTAAAATGCGAGTAACAAAAATTTTAAAAACATACGAGTAAGTAACTTTGAGGCTTTCAAGTTTGTTCTTTGATTCACCTGCAGATAAATTTACTACAGATTGAACTCTCTCTCTCTCTCTATATACACATTTCAAAGCTTAAAACTTCCAAATGTGTTGCAATCAGAGAGAAAGAAGGCATTCTCCAATCCAGCAAGACTCAAACTTTTCACATATCCAGATGACTACGAGGAGGAGGAGGCTCAATCTGACGTTTGTTAAATTCCTCTTCCTGCTCTCAATCTCACGCTTTGCGAGTCTCCGCTCTGATGAGCTCCCGAAGCTGGCCTGCGAGTCAACGCCCTATGCCTCCTTCCCCTTCTGCAACGCCTCGCTCCCGGTGGCCGCCCGCGCCGCCGACCTCGTCGCCGCCCTCACCCTCCCGGAGAAGATCCAGCAGCTATCTAACTCCGCAGCCGCTGTCCCCCGCCTCGGCCTCCCGGAGTACCAGTGGTGGTCCGAGTCCCTCCACGGCGTCGCCTCCAACGGACCCGGCGTCGCCTTCAACGGTTCTGTTCGTGCTGCAACCGGGTTCCCCCAGGTCATCCTCTCCGCTGCTGCCTTCAACCGGACTCTGTGGCGCGCTCTCGCCCGCGCCATTGCAGTCGAGGCCCTCGCGATGCACGCCGCCGGCCAGGCCGGTCTCACCTTCTGGGCTCCCAACATCAACGTCTTCCGCGACCCCAGGTGGGGCCGAGGCCAGGAGACACCCGGCGAGGATCCCTTGGTCGCCGCCCACTACGCTGTCGAGTACGTCAAGGGATTCCAGGGCCAGAAGAAGTCTTCCGTCGCAGGGGACCACGACAGCTCGTTGTCCTTGATGCTCTCCGCCTGCTGCAAGCATTACACCGCCTACGATCTCGAGAAATGGGGCAATTTCACCCGATACACCTTCAATGCACTGGTATCTAACCAAAAATTTCAACTTTCTCCTCGGATTGCTCGCAAAGATGAGTAATTTCGCCGGAAATCATGTTCTTCCTTGTGAATTGGTGATCAGGTAACAGAGCAGGACATGGCGGACACGTTCCAACCTCCATTCCAGAGCTGCATCCAAGAAGGCCACGCGAGTTGTCTCATGTGCTCTTACAACCAAGTCAATGGGGTTCCCGCTTGTGCTCGTGGCGATCTCCTGGAGAAAGCCAGAAAAGAATGGGGATTCCAGGGGTAATTCTGCTTTCTATGAATCTTAATTCCTTCACAGTTTCTTCAGTTCTGAAGGAGCACTGCGGATGCACTTCAGTTGTCTGATGATACTACTGACTAATGGCTCAGGCCCATTTCCTGCTTGCTTTCAAATTGAATAAACTCTGCTTCAACTCTCTTGGTTGAGGATTGATTGATTCCCAGACAAAAAATGCAGGTATATTGTATCAGATTGCGATGCCGTTGCGATAATCCACGAGGACCAGAATTACACAGCTTCACCTGAAGATTCAATAGCTGATGTTCTGAAAGCAGGTCAGAGCTGATCTTGCCTTGTTATAGCCTGTTAACATACTAAAGATTTTAAGAGAATTCACTAGTCTGATATTTTCCTATTTTGTTTCAATTTCATCTTTATCTCAGTACAACTATGATGATCATGTGTTCATTTATGAAGGAATGGACATCAACTGTGGAACATACCTACTTCGATACACTGAGTCAGCCGTCAAGTTGGGGAAGGTCCAAGAGGAAGACATCGATCGTGCACTCCTCAACTTGTTCTCGGTGCAGCTGAGGCTTGGGCTCTTTGATGGCGATCGCGCAAGGAAGCATTACCGACGACTAGGACCGAAAAATGTGTGCAGTCATGAGCACAGAGAGCTTGCTCTCGAGGCAACACGGCAAGGCATTGTCCTTCTCAAGAATGCCAAAAGCTTTCTTCCCCTGAGCAAGGATGCTGTGGGTTCTTTAGCAATAATAGGTCCTGCTGCCAATGATGCAACCATTTATGGTGGTGATTACACAGGTAATTACCAAGTATGATTAAATTTCTCTGGCACCCTAGTGCAGTATGCATAACATGGTTGTTCTAACAATTTGTAGGAGTCCCTTGCAATCCAATAAGCTTTTTGGAAGGCCTCAAGATCTATGTGCCAAGAACAGCATATGCTCCTGGTTGCATTGATGTGCCTTGTCAAACTACGTATGGCTTTGAGGAAGCTATTAACAATGCTAAAGAAGCAGATGTGGTCATTGTGGTGGCTGGACTGAACCAAACTGAAGAAACAGAAGATCATGATAGGGTCAGCCTTCTGCTGCCTGGCAAACAGATGGAACTTGTAAGTGTCATCGCAAAATTCAGCAAGAATCCTATAGTACTGGTTCTGACGGGCGGGGGTCCCGTCGACATTTCCTTTGCCAAATATGATCCTCTCGTCGCAAGCATTCTTTGGATTGGATATCCAGGCGAAGTGGGAGGGCAAGCACTCGTAGAGGCTCTCTTTGGAGACTTCAACCCAGGTTAACTTGTTGATTCATTACCTTGATTTTGGTTACTAACGTAAAGTATAAGTCATGATGCCTAGCCTAATGTTTGATCTTGGTTCAAATAGGTGGTCGGCTGCCTGTCACTTGGTATCCCGAGTCCTTCACCGAGGTTCCGATGAATGATATGCACATGAGAGCTGATGTATCACGAGGTTATCCTGGTCGAACATATCGATTTTACACTGGAAAAGTGGTCTATGAATTTGGATATGGGCTGAGTTACTCAAACTTCACATACAAATTCTTGTCGACACCTAAAATAATCAAATTATCAGCATCGACTTACATCAGCAAGCAGACCAAATATGCGATGAAAGATGGTTTAGATGCTCTGAAGATTGAGGATATCTCATCCTGTGATGCTCTGAGATTCCATGTGGAGGTTTCTGTGTTTAATAATGGCGATATGGATGGCAGCCATGCAGTATTGTTGTTTTGGAAACCCAAAACTGGAGGTGAAGGATTCCCTCTGAAGCAATTAATTGGATTCGAGAGGGTGCAAACAAGAGGTCAAGGAGAAACAAAGGTTCAGATTTTGGTAGATCCTTGCAGGCATCTCAGCACTGCCGATGCCAATGGAAAAAGAGTTGTTCCCCTTGGAGCAAATGTCATAACCATGGGTGATTTGGAGCATGAGTTCATTATAGAAGCTTAATTGCTGACTGTCGATTGGCCATTGTGCAATGACTAAATAAAGATCATTTTAAAAAAGATTATAAAATGAAACAACAAAAAAATGATAAGGTAAAAAAAAAAAAAGTAAAATAAGACTTAACAAAATAAGACATGAATTTTAGAGGTATTTGACATCAACAAAATTTTTGGGATAAAAGTTGTTTTTTATGGAAGAAGAAAAAAGCATTTTAATAATTATATATAATTAGTGATAAGTAAAATTATTGGTTAAATGAGGAAGGTGTGTATCTATCTCCGCCGGTCAATTTGTGATGCTGATACGATGAGAGAAATCTCGATTTGGAAGGTTCCACAACACAGGAAATGGCGCTATTTTTTACACAAAAAAAATCCTCATTTCAAATTCCCAAAATTCCGCCCATTCTCCTCCTTTTGTTCACCATTTATTGCACGAGGACGACGAAGCCCTAACTAAGCACAGGAGATCTCCGCCGGGGCCAATCGGAGGCTTGAGTAGCCGCCGTCGCTCACTCCCACAGAATCCTAAATGGCGACCACTATCGGGATGATGGATTCAGCGTACTTCGTCGGGCGGAACGAGATCCTGACCTGGATCAACTCCACCCTCCATCTCAACCTTTCCAAGGTCGAAGAGGTATGTCGTCTGCCCTTGATGATTTAATCGTATGTGTACGACAGATGCGAGTAAGTTCTGATGTGATCTGAAAACGGATGGCTCGGTGGCCAATGGATGGGGTTCTCAGGCGGCATCGGGGGCGGTGCAGTGTCAGCTGATGGACGCCGTGCACTCGGGGATGGTGCCGATGCACAAGGTGAACTTTGACGCGAAGAGCGAGTACGAGATGATCCAGAACTACAAGGTCCTTCAGGATGTATTCAACAAACTCAAGATCACTAAGGTTTAACTTCCCCTCTATTTATGCCCATCACATTCTGTTCTTTCCTTATCTTTACTTTTTTGTTTTTTGAGGGACTGATGCGCGGTGTTTGTTTACACGCTTTACCCCTAGCAAAACTTAGTTTTCCACATTAGCTATAGTTACAATACGGATTGGAGCTCCTGCCAACAATTTACGCTTACGAATATGCATTGTTACTGTGGCCATAGAGCACTCATTCTTTCATGATCATCTAATTCAAACATAACCATATGTTTATCACACAATGATAACTGAAAGTTCGTGAGAGTACACCTTATTGTAGCAATCAAAAATGTAATTTAGGAAAAAAAAATATATCTTTTTGAAAACTGATTTGTCAGTCTTCTGTTATTAGAAATTTTGTTGATATTCATGCAGCTTATATTACTCAGGTATTCAAATTCTTCAATTTTACACGTTTTAGGAGGAATTCAGTGTTGAATTTGCACAATATTGTGTGTGTGTGTATAAGAGCATTCACATTGGATGATTAATACTGTAGGTCCTGTGAAGGCCGACAAGAGGGGTCAATTGCCTGAAAAACAAAATAAACCTTAAACAAACACACTTAATAAAAAAGAATAGATGCATAAGAAATAAAGTACAAGATAAAGAAATTATTTGGTTGGCAATATTGCTACTCCAAGTAAATAAAGCTCACTAAACTAAGCTCACTAAATGAGAAGAGAATGATGAAACCGAAGAAGAAGATACTGATGGATACGAATCAAGCGAATGGAGCTGATGACGTAGATTTGGACAATGAAGATGAAGAAGATGATTGTTTTGATATTTGAATATTTGTTATTTCATCTATCATATTTTCAAAACTTTTGATTTATTTTATGTTTTTTGAATAATGTACCGCTTATCAAAGAATATCTTACTTATGGACATTTGAATTTTCAAAGACATTTTTAAAGATTATTAATAGATTATTAGTCCTTTATTTACTAGGTTTTTTTCCATAAAGCGTGCGCTTCGCTTTGCGCTTTGCGCATTAAGCCCCAAGACCCTTGAGCGCTTTTTTGCGCTTTGCGCCTGTGACAACTATGAGCTAAACCCTAAACCCCATGGGCCTGATATGAATCATATTGGGCCCACGTTATACATGCAAAAGAGAGAGAAAAAGGAGAGGAAAGAGAAAAGAGGTTGCATGCATAGGAGAGAGGGGTAGAACAAGAAGAGAAAATTGGGTGCGCACTTTAATAAATACCGAAATATAGTGTGCCTTTTGGTCAATTCGCAAACCTAGTTTGCTAATAAGACCTGACTCTAGGGAACAAAGCAAGCATAGTACTTCGACACCTCATACCTCTCGCATAGGTCATTCATCTGTCCAACAATCATCATGGATGGTTCGGCATGAGCCTCCTCAAACTGGAGGTTGAAAATGTTTGCCTAAACCAAGGGGAAACTAGCAAAGTGAGAATGTTCGACTATCGAAAGTAGTGCTTATGAGGTTTTTAAGGATTGAGAGGAGAAAAACCTGATCAGATCAGAGCTCATTTGGGACAAAAGGAGCAATAATGTAAGGCTCACAACACTAAAGGAGCATGACAGCAAATGACCTAGTGTTTGTGGTTGGGCCCTTTTTATAGTCATGATAAATTGTGGAGGAAGCTAGGAAAGGAGAAGATGGACAACTATCAATTCACAAGACCTTCACATCATCAAGCACTTCTCAATGGGCCCCAATGTAAAGTGGGAAAATTGATATGTGGTATCTGTTCACCTAAGATAAACCAATTAGGACATACCGTGTGTCCCCCATAACCAGAAGGATATGCCATCACTAGTAAAATGTCCCATTTGGATATCCCTTGTTTTGCACAGACATCAACGACCAGTCGAGAGGAGAACATGCCAATGTCACCTACAAGAGGGGTCGACAGAGCCATCCCAATTAAACATACTCTTTTCTTTGTCACCAGAAACAAGACAGAAGACCATTCCTCACCTCCACTAGTGGAGGTTATAGGATATGATCGAGATATGAAGGGTAGCCACTTCGTCCCTATCCTTATAAAAGGCGCAAAGGAAGCATGGATGAGCTTCTTCTAGAACCCTCAAGTACCACAACCTACACTTCAAGATACTCTCCAACACACCTCGGCCAAAACCGCCAGGCAACTCGATTCTCAAACTCCAACAAGCTTGGCGAACCTACATGAGGCATGTTCAATCATCTAACTCAGAAAACCACATCCTCTATTAGGCCCAAACCTCAATAAGATGAAACATGGAAGAACAGTAAATCTCAAAGTAATAATAGTCTCACTGAAAGGAAAGAAGTGAAGCACTTAGTATCGCAAACTCTCTTGAAATAGAATGAAAAGGCCTAAGCCATACCTAAGCTTTCCAAGGACAATGCCAGATTCATTTGCACGAGCTAATCCAATGTCCTCAGGAGAGATAATTTCATATGTACCCTTGTGTTTAAGCATCCCATCCTGCAAAAGATTAGGTCGGATATCAATGCACAAGTGCAAAAGGTAACCACAAAAAGAAGCAAGTGCAGATGTGGTCCAAAACCCTAAAGATTTCCTAATTTGAAACCAATGAGAAAATTTGATTTTATTCTTAACATGATCAATTTCAAAACCAATGATAAAAAATTGATTTTATTGGACCATCATAGTTGAGTAAATTTGCTGCAGCTGCCTTTGAGACAAATAATCCCACTTGTAGTAAAAATTCAATGATTTTCAGATTGCTAGTGTATAGCTAGTGAATAGGAAATGATTTATCTTAACCAAATAGTTTTTTTTTTTTTGTAACTGTTTGTGTTGCCACATTTTTTTTGTACATGCTGTCCTAAAGTACTACATAGAACCTAACACAGCACAAAAATTGCAAGCATAGCATATCAATATCTTAACAAGCACCTGGTGGATGCCACTTTCATGAGCAAAAGCATTAGCACCAACAATAGCTTTGTGTGGCTGTACATGCAAGCCTGTATATTCAGCTACCTGAAACAGCAATCTAAATTTAAGCTTATTGAAAATATAAAAAAAAAATTCAAGGGAAAGCATTTAGTGATCAATTTTTAAAGTACCATCTTGCTTGCCATCACTATGTGTTTTGTGTTAATTCCAGTATAAAGACCTCCAAGAAGTTCCTGACGACACTTCATAGCAACAACAACCTGCAACAAGCAAAACAAAGGATGAAAAGACATTTATAAGATATCAAAAGACAAAACAAAATCTTAGTTATTTAAATCCTAACACTTACATTGTTCAACATCATTATAATAAGGATCAAAACAATTAACAAGTTTACATTGTTAATGGTTCTTTTTTTCCTTTTTTTTTGAAAAAAAAAGACTTAAATGTATCTAAACTTCTAGTTCACTTCTTGTCACTGAAGAACACATTGAACAAATCGCTACATAACTATCACTGAATCTAAAGGGACTAATTTCTTACAAACTTTAAGCATATACATATCCATGAGGAAAACATTGACAACACCTAAACATGATCATAATGCTTTTCAGCTAACCTTGGGATTATATATCTACGTAGCTGGTATGAGAGTTTATGCCAGCAAATATAATGCTAGTAAAATATCTTTGCAAGAGACAAGAAATAGGAAGAATGATGGATAGCAATTCAAACTCAAAACATACTGAATTTTCCATATCTTGTGGAGATGGCATGCAAATGAACATCATCGAGTTTCTCTGTAATAATTCATAGTCATATCTTTTATAGTAGACAAACTATTCAATAAAGTTATTTTATCACTATTCATAATTCCACTCTGTTTTGATAAGATATCTATGGGTCATTAATCAATTTATATATATATTTCTACACTATTTTGATATTAAATCAACTGAATGGCCATTGATTCATAAGGTTTATGTTGGCATCCACATTCAAATATTCTACATGTCTAAGCTCTATCAAAGGATCTGTGCTTTGTTTTGGGCAAAAGAGGACAAACTTGGTCCTTCTCCTGTTCATCTAAGCAAGAAGATGCCTGATTTTTATGTTGCATTTCAAAGATGACTGATCTCAGCAAAATTAATTAAAGCTATAATACAACTCACAATCTATATTGATTAATTAAATTAGAAGGCAATCAATATAGGTTGAGTGGGGAACTCACATGTCTAAATTTTCAAACCATAATATGGCGTGGCTGCCTTTCCACAATTGCCCCGGCCGCTGTCATTCATTGTAACCCAACAATTTGTGTAAAGCTATTACATATATTTTCATGACCACCTCAAATGAGAAACAGACCCATGGTTTAGGTCCAACCACCGATAAAGATGCTTATGCACATGATCATAGTAAGTCCCTCATTTAAACCTATTAACCCTCATTATTAGTCTAAAATATAGTGAGATGACAGGGTGACAAAACAAGGATGTTGTATATGAGATGCCAGCTTAGAGACCTGTATGATACCAGGATAACCAGCAGCATAAGAAACCATATAACAGTATGGCATTTAAAAACATGCATTAAAGGATTGCGTCTTCTGTTAATGATGCTTGTCAAACAAGAAAACACTGCATACTACATATCCGTTTAATCAGCATTCAAAACCATGGAACAGTATGATAACTATGGCAATGGCATACTCTAAAATATAGTTAATGTGATGATATCAAGCCTTTGCAACCACTTCCATGTACTATAATTTGTGTAACCATGTGAGTGCATAGCATGACCTAGCACCGACTAATACTGGAAGAACAATCAAAATTGTGGTACTTTTAATCAATCATAGATGAAAACATTTGCAGGACAGTAGCAAAAGAATTTTTTTTTTGAAAGAAAGAAGTTAATGAAAAATTCAACAAAATAAACCTCAGTAATTGAACAGCATGTATCCCTTTTTTCACTGCATGTAAATGTGGCCATTGGCATTTATATATTAATCATACCTCCTCCAAAGAAGCATTTCCAGCTCTTTCACCAATACCATTGACAGTGACCTCTAGTTGCCTTGCCCCTGCATATGCGCCCTGAGATTGGGTTGCCAAAACAAGTGAACACAAAGAAGATATAAGAAAACACAGGATAAGCTCACTTGAGTCGAGTATGCTATACTTACTGCTAATGTGTTTGCAGTTGCAAGTCCAAGGTCATTCTGGCAGTGAGTAGATATAATCACATTTTCAATACCAGGTGTGTTTGCCTTTATGTCAGCAATTAACTGTCCAAATTCAGATGGAAGAGTATATCCAACAGTGTCCGGGATGTTCAGTGTCGTTGCTCCAGCTTTAATTACTTCCGCCAGAAGATGGTACAGAAATACCCTATCAGATCTGAAAGAGATGGCCACTAGAATCAGAATTACACTTCCATTATTCGAGTTCAAGTTAAGAGAGCAGGAAACCTGCCGGCGTCCTCGGGGCTAAACTCAATATCCTGGCAGCCAAGACTCTTGGCATAAGCCACCATGTCACGAGCAATGCTCACCACTTCCTCCCTTGTCTTCCTCAGCTTATGCTTCATATGGATCTCGCTCGTGGCGATGAAGGTGTGCACTCTCGGCTTCTTTGCATGTCGAACCGCCTCCCACGCGGCATCAATATCTCTCTTATTGCACCTTGCCAACCCACAGATCACGGGTACATGCCCGTCATCGCCAATGGGATGGTTCCCTACCTCGATGGCAATGGAACGGACGGCGTCGAGGTCGTCGGGGCTGGAGGCAGCGAATCCGGCTTCGATGATGTCGACCCCGAGGCGGGATAGGTGGCGGGCGACAACTAGCTTCTCGTTGCTTGTCATGGTGGCACCGGGGGACTGCTCGCCGTCGCGGAGGGTGGTGTCGAAGATGCGGACGTAGTTGGGGTCGGAGATGCGATTGGGAACGTAATCAGGGCGAAAAGGGAGGGAGCATTTGAAGGATCCTCCGGCTAAGATCCGCGGTTTGTGAACTGTGAAGCGGGTGGGGAAGGCGAATGAGCGGGAGGAGAGAGACGAAAGCCATGAATTAGGGAGGAGACGGAAGCGGGGAAGAGCGAAATCTTGACGGCGAATGCTGGTAGATGAGAAGGAGGCACTAGAGAGGGCGAGG
Source organism: Kaempferia rotunda (assembly GCA_037177415.1). Classification (NCBI taxonomy): domain Eukaryota; kingdom Viridiplantae; phylum Streptophyta; class Magnoliopsida; order Zingiberales; family Zingiberaceae; genus Kaempferia; species Kaempferia rotunda. The sequence continues at coordinate 3,166,568 of JBAMIB010000070.1, read as the reverse complement.
GAGAACGACATGGGAAGGAGGTGGAGGCGCGAGCTAGAAGCGGAGGAAGAAGGCAGGCGTCGTGTCTTATACGATAGGGTTTAAGAGGATCCGGTTCGGCTTCTTGTCTGTCTTAATCACGTTTTAAGCACTTTCGTTTCATGCTGAAGTCACCAAAAAATATAGTGAATAATAAATAACAAAATAAAATATTGATTCACCTGTAAATCAAACATGTCTCAGTCTGAGTATTTATTATATTAATTAAATCAAGTCAAATATTAATATACGACTGCATCCGTATTTAATGGATAGAATTTGAATAAATAAATGGCTGAGCTTAAATAATACGGATAGGTAGCATTATTTTAGGATCACTTTCCCTTCCTATAAAAGGCATGTATATGGTTTAATCAGTTTTTTTTTACATCATCAATTAAGAGTTAATGACATTTGATTGGTGGATTTAAAAATGAGATAATAGAATAATAGTAAATAATAACATCTTACTATCTTACTATATTATAAAGAATCTGGCCCCAATACTAACAGATTTTCAATTAATTTGGTGAAGCCTACG
>JBAMIB010000070.1:3149224-3162504 GCA_037177415.1 Kaempferia rotunda | reverse complement strand
CGAATTAGACTAATTGAGATAGACTCAATTGAATTCACTCATTAAAGAAGAATAATGATGATTAATTTGGATTAATCATGCATTAAAGAAGGAAGATCAAAAGGCACAAAAACTCTTGATATTCATGAAATGAATATAATCCTTTCATTGCATTTTCGTTCATGGTTTTTGATGTTTGGACTCTTCTTCCTCTTGGCCAAACAACAAAGAGGTTAGCACCTTGAAGTTATTTGTAAGTTCATGAGACGAACGGTACATGTTCATGTGGATACCGAAAGAGGTGCGAACATTTGATCGTGCTGAGATCCTAACTGTTGGGTGTTCGTGTTCACACAACAAAGGTAGAATCTCTTTAACAAACTTAGATACGGTTTCCTTCGCATGGATTCTTTTGGAAGGACTAGATATTTTATTTTTCCCTGCGCTTCTACATATTTAGCGATCTAGTTCCTTACAAACCTACCTCAATCGATCAACTGATCGATTGGAGTGTCTTTGTTCGTAACACTCTCCCAATCGATCCATTGATCGATTAGGCACTGGCTAAATCGATCACTTGATCGATTTACCCACCCTAACTTACATACTCAAGTCTAGAGTTCTCTTGTCCAACATCTGGTCAACCTTGACCTGTTAGGATTTCCTCATGCCTAGTATCCGGTCAACCTTGATCTGCTGGGACTTCGTCATCAGTGTCCCGTCTTGGTAACGAGTCAAACTTTTGACCCACTTGTAATTTTCTCCACATGCCAAGTGTTTAGTAAATCTTGATCCACTTGGTTTTACCATCTCATGCCAAGTGTCTAGTCCTCCATGACCCATTTGTCCTTTTCTCCACGTGCCAAGTGTTTGGTCACCATTGACCCCCTTGGACTTACCTTCTCGAGCCAAGTGTTTGATCCTCCATGCCCCACCTGAACTTCCAAACACCTTGTGTCAGGTCAACCCTGATCCACCTAGATTTCGAATGTCTGGCTTCACTCTCCAAAACTTTCCCACCTGACTTCACTCACCAAAATTTCCTCATTACGTAGCTTCACTCACTAGGGCTTTTTATCTGGTTTCGCTCACCAGGACTTTTCTACTGCCTAGCTTCACTCATTAGGGCTTTTCACCTGGCTTCACTCGCTATGATTTTTCATCTGCCTAATGTCACTCACCAAGACTTTTACTAGACTTCACTCACGTGGATTTCTCAATTGCCCAGCTTTACTCACCGGAACTTTCCATACCAAGTATTCAGTCAACATTAATCTACTTAGATTTTTATCTTCTGTCAACATTCTCATTGGACTTGCCCTTGTCTAACCTCCAATTAAGATTTCCTAGTCAAGCATCCGGTCCTCCCAGTCAAGTATCTGGTCAACCTTGACTTACTTGACTATTCTGATCAACCATTGACCAACAATCTCCCATGGATAATTGCACTTGTAATCTTTATATACATTGTCAACTATGATATCTTGTCAAACATCAAAACTCAAACAACAAGACTCAAGCTTGAACCAACTCAAGCTTAGTCAACATGGTCAACTTAACCTGAGGACAATTGCACGTTCAATACTTATGATTATATTCATATTATCAAATATCAATTTGACCCAAAATATTGAGAGCATTAATTTTTTGAACACGAATTAATTTTTCGAATACATTCGTGTTTAAAAAATCATCGCACTCAATATATTTAATAAAATAATGTTTGAGGGCATGACCGAAATTGGTTAATGGATCTAGAGATCTTGAAATGATATGAAATCCGTTATTATGTGTTCGTCTAGTTATCTTAATTATAAAAATATTTTCAAATATCAATTTCATGTAATCTATTGAGAGTAATAATTTTTTTAATATGAATTGATGAAAATTAACTTTAAAAATAAAATTGATTCGATTGCTTAAAAAAAAGCAATCGAAAATAATAAAAATGAGCACGGGATTAAATAATTTTAATATTAGAATACATGATTTATTAATTTTGGAAAGTTACGTGTATTTTATATAATATAAATTATTTATTATTTTCTTAATTAAATTTTGAATTGGATTAATATTAAGATTCACTCGAACTAGGAAACGGTCCAATGGTTTCATCAGAAAACAGACGCGGATTTTACTGAGCCAGGCAGCCAGCCGAGTCAAATCGTCTTCCCCAAACCCGTGTTATATGTCATCTATTTCAACGCTACGCCAGGATTAACCCTGATTTTGCTATTAATGCGAGCACCACCATTCATGGCGTCCTCCTCCAAATTCATGCTGCTATACGCCCTCTCTCTCTGTCTCCTTCCATCCACCGCTGCCGGCTTGTTTCAAGGAACCAAGGAGCTACTTTTTGGTACTGAAGCGCCAGGCTCTGCGATCGTTCTCGATGAAGTCATCCGCTGCCTTCGGAGTCAAGGCGGCGGACTCCCTCAACCGCCGGTGGCTTTTCCAACTGCTCTTCTTTGGGATTGTCGCCCTGTCACTCACCTTGCTCTTCCATGGTACATTTTACCCCTTCCCCACCTCCTCCCTTCGCGTCGAGCTCAACGGCGGCCCTCCCGTCGTCGCCGAGCAACAATCGACCGCTTCCGATTTTTCTCGGAGTTATTTTCCCTCTCCGGTGCTTCAAGATGAGTCGTCGAGCTCTGAGACGGTCGTTGCCGCTTCAGATCCGCCGCCAGTGAGTTGCCGTCTTCACACACCAAAAGATCGCGTTTTTTTTTTCTAATAGGGTTTGATGGAAATGGCGCTTTTTAATTATAGGAAACGCAGGCTATGAGGTTGGAGAGGGTTCTGAGGGCGGCGGCGACCCCCGACAAGACAGTGATAATGACCTCCTTGAACGCGTTCTGGTCGACGCCGGGATCTGTGCTCGACGTGTTCCTGGAAAGCTTCCGCATCGGCGACGGGACGACCGCCCTACTGGATCACCTGTTGATCGTCGCTGTGGATGACAAAGCGTATGAACGGTGCCTAGCCGTGCACCGCCACTGCTTCGACTTCAAGGTCCCGGGGGTGGACTTCTCCAGCGAGAAGGTATTCAACACACCAGAGTATCTGGACATGATGTGGGCGCGCCTGGATTTCCTGCGCCTGGTGCTCGAGAAAGGCTTCAACTTCGTTTTCTCGGTGAGTTCGACTTCCCCAAAGCCAATCTCCCATCTGTGGATTCTCCGCCTACCATTAGCAACGAGTTTATGTGGGAAAAAAACAGAGTGAAAAATCTTTTTAACCAAAAAAAAAAAAAAAAACACTTTTTCCCCTTGTTGGCTTAACTTAACTCTATAATTAAAGCATGATTGACCATTGACCAAAATAGTATTGGATCAAGCTTGGTTTTCTACTATAATTTCTCAAAAACAGGAACTTAACTAGTTTAGCATCCAATGATCCCCAACTTGTCATGTGAATCTATATGTTTTGCATACTTTGTATAAATATTTAAAATTGTGCCAAGTTGGTAACCACATTATGCAACATGAAAACAAATCAAAGGAACAGACAACATGAACCCCACACATGTCCACTTGTCGACCATATTTGTATTTCTTATTTGTGTAGCATTCTTTTGCTTCCTAATATTTTTTCTTTTTGCGGACATTAAAGGTCCTGAATCATTGGGTAGGTCAATCATTTTCCTTCTTTTACTGTTTTATGTGCTTTAGAATGAATACATGATGAGTTGCCCATCAAAAGCTTTTAAGTCCCTTGGGAAAGCATTCGTGCTGTTACCTTTTAAGTCCCTTGGAATCATCCTACAAAATTGGCTAATATAGAGAAAATAGATTGGCCTTCTGCACTAAAAAATAGACAACTTCAAACTATTCCTTAATTGTAATCATACAAAAGAACGCTCCTAGTTATGGTCTTGTTTCTCACAGAAGATGATTTTTTCGCACTTTGGCGTGCCTATATAGCCTGGGCTCGTTTTTTTTTCAAAAAAGAAAATTAGAAGAAGACTAACGTTTGATTCTTTCAACCAATGCACTTCACATCATGGTTTCTTAATGTTGACTTCCTCCTGAAAATTGTTATGGAAACAAACTTATCTGAATAAATATTGGCTTTTTGCAGGATGTTGATGTACTGTGGTTCCGAAACCCCTTACCCTTCTTGTATCAAGATGGAGATTTTCAGATATCTTGCGACAACTTCTTTGGGGATCCAACCAACATGACGAACTGGCCTAACAATGGGTTCAATTATGCGAGATCCAACAGCAGAACCATAGAGTTTTTCAAATACTGGCACATCTCGCGTGCCAGATTTCCCCGTGTCCATGAGCAAAATGTGCTTAACATTATCAAGTACGAGCAACATGTCAGAGACATAGGTGTGCAGATAAGGTTCCTTAGCACCGAGCGCTTTGGAGGGATATGTGAACCGAGTAGAGATTTCAATAAGGTCTGCACAATGCACGCAAACTGCTGTATTGGCCTGAACAAGAAGATCAATGATCTGAGGGCTATGCTTGACGACTGGAGGAAGTTTATGGCTCTGTCATTGGATCAAAGGATATCTAGTCATGTCTCATGGAGCGTGCCTCAAAGTTGCAGGTAGACTCTCAAAAGCAAACTTGTCATTCAGCAATCATTTGAATTTCTGCAGGGCATCTAGTAGTGCTCGAAGATGTCTTGATTAGTTATAATAATATCAATGTTTCTTGGTAAATTGCAGATTACCACCAGGCTTTTTCAGCAAGGAGGAACAGAAACCACAACTCTAACATTATCTCTAGCATTCATTCTTTTCATATTCAGGAACTTTTATTGTGTCTGACTGATACCATAGCATTGCTTTAGCCTTTGGCAACGCTTGGAGTCTTTGTGCCATAACTTTGCTCGTTTATTTTGCACTGTTTTTTTTTGTATGTATGATGAAAATTTCATTGGTAATGAAATGCAGTGATCCTTTTGCCATGCTGTGGTATGAATATTTGCTCTAATACGTCTGGTGCAAAATATATATTTTGCTCGGGTAAAACAGAACAATTAGCTGGGCAGTGATGACCCGGCTCGATTGCGCCTCTTGGGCCACTCTGAACAATAGAACAATTTTTGTTGGGCTTTTCGGCCTGCTGGGATTCGGGGAGGGTGGGTTTTATGCAAGGGTTGCTCGAGTAAACCCATCAATTAGAACCAATCCGAAGCAGCGGGAAGGAGCGAGACGAGAGCAATGGCGGCGCCGTGGACGGGAGCGGAGCTGCTGCTGTCGAGGCTGGCAGCTTGGGTCACCTTCGTCGTGTACCCCTCCGCCGTCATCGCCTACTGCCTCACGGTGTCCCAAGACAAAACCCCTAAGCGGCAAAACAACTTCCCTTCTTCCTCCTCCAAATAGTCCCTCTCTTCTCATCTCAGGTGCTGCTGACGCCTTCTTGATTTGCCTCTTCAACGTTCGTCGACGTCGCTGTAATCGAGTAGGATTCTAAAACAGGGATCTTTTTTCTTTGACTGGAGCTAGTTTATGTATTCTAAGTGCATTTAGATCTATCTTCCTGACTCAGCGTCTTCACTATAATCTTTTGCGAGTAATTGTAAAAGTTTGGTCTCTGCTAGCTTGATTATAAGGGAGGACCGCGAAAATTTATTTAGGTCTAACGAATGTGCTACGTAATCCCGGAAACATCAAGAAAATTATAAATTTGGTGCCCTGGGTAGAATGACATAGTCCGGTTCAGTTGGTTATGTTGACTTCGATATGCTTTTCTTATAGGCAACTTGAGATGGACTGGTGAAAAATACTTGCATGAGAAGTTTGGTTAACTAAATAGGATTATTTGACACACAAGTACCATGTGTTTTTCTATCTCTATTCACGCAGAATATTACTTTCTTTTATTCTAGTCTTCTGGCCGATGTACCTGAAGTAAACATGTCATTTAATACTAAATCAAAACATATTGAGTACGAAAAGTGTTACTATTTGAGGCGTAAGTGAACGAGCAATGTGGATCCGTTGCACCGAGTTATTCTGATCTTGTTGTCAATGTACCTGAAGTAAACATGTCACATGGTTAGCTTTTCCAAAGAAAGGCCCGAGTTAACAAAGGAAAACAATCTGGCGCCAGCTATAGGAAGAGTGCTCTCAGTAGGAATAATATAATAAGATTTGTGTGTGAAAGTACATGCTACTACCCTTGGTTCTTGTTATACTTACAGCAATTCCATCTCGATGTCTGCTTCTATTTTCATAGGAAACCCTAATGCACCGAGTCTAATGACTCCATCATCCATTCGCGCTATGTACACGCCACCATCTGGTGTTTTACTGTACCAGTGAAACAAGCAGTTAGGAGCCCTGTAATTCTTACTTTGTTAACAATAAAAATTCGAGCTATGTTTCTTCAAAACATGCTAGTCGACACTATATTTTGGAAGCTTGCCAAAATTTCAAGGAATACGTCCCCATCAAGCAAGTTCTTCCGCTAATACTAATGATATGCAGCATATGCTCTTTGCTGAGACTGTTAATTAGGATTTTATATTTAGTTGGACAAATAGAAGAAAAAACAATAGATTGAAATTTGAATTTGCCATGCCATGTTCAATTCCCAATCATTAGCATCGTTAGACAATAATTAAGCACAATCATAAAAGAAACAAAAAGTGGTATAATTTGGTAAGATGGGTTGGATCAGCTAAGTGAGCCTAACAAGATAGGTAAAATGCACGGGTCGAGTCAAGGAGCCACACAATGGGAGTGGTGGTCAGGCTTGAGCAATTGAGTATGGTCAAGCTGACTTAATATTCAGGCTTAAGCAACTTGAGTTGGGTCAGTGGGCTGAGAGTAGCGATTAGACCTAGTGCTATTGGGCAAGCTACAAGCCTACAAGGCTAGTCCAGCCCAAGTAAATCAGTCAAGTTAGGTGAGTCGAGTGAGAAAGACAAATTAGACAAACTATTTCGTGTAGGAATCCATTAGCAAATTTTGTAAATTACTTAAAATAATCTTACAAATTAAGTATATGAATTGAAACAAAAGTCTATTCAATTCTATGGCAATAATTATCACACTCTTGTCTTATATTTCTTATAGGTTACAGATTTACTGTTCAATTCTATGGCAATAACTATCGCACTTCTTTTATTTCATAGAGATTACTATTCTATCCATTCTCTATTCCATCCATAAACCAAATGGAAATACTATATAACATATTCCTTATCATAGGAATTGCTATTCCATCAATTCTCTATTTCGTGAACACGCACAATAGGATTGCTGGTTTTCTACCATCCCCTTTTACGAAAAGGAAGTGAGATTTATTTAATGTTTAATCACTTGAATGGTTATCAGAGATGCATATTTGACATGGCACTAAGATCACCAGACAAGATAAACAGACAGAAGTGTGATTTCATTTCACTCACCTGAGACTGCCATTGGCACACATTTTTATACCAGGAAGCAGGTCAACAAAATTCTCTAGTTTTCCATCATTTATAATCTGCCATCAGGTCAAATATGATAAATGTACATGAGTACGGCGACAGTCTTTTATGTTTATCTACATTGTATTTACTATTTTTCATTAACTTCCATATTGTTACCATATACCTGCAAACCTTTAAGACCATTAGCAGCAACAGACGACCAGCTTTCATTTTCCGACTGCAACAAAAAGACATTTCAGTATATTCTTATCAGAAAACATGGCGAAAGGTAAATGGATATATAATAATAACCTGTGAAGTCCACAGCAATTGCCATTCCCCTCCAAGGGTTTCTGGTTTTATTTTGACCAATTTCTGACTTGAAATAACTTCCTCGATCGCCTATAAATAAGGGCAAAAAAACAATCAAAATATAGAATTGGAATATTTTTATGTTGAAGTTTCCAATTGCGTCAAGATGATATATTCCTTTTGTGAACCTCCTCTACTCCCGCTCCAACAGATATAGCTGATAGCAATCTTTGTCTTGGCTCGATAGTTTTTTGGAGCACAAATGTTGTTCCCTGCACTATATTTATTTTTAAAATGCAGTTATTGAATTAATTTTTGACGACTGCGAATGAAAGCACCATAAAAATTTCCAGAGAATGTCAGAAACTATGAAGACAGCGGTAGTTTGTTTTTTAATGAATCACCTTATTGCCTCTAGAAATTCGTAAGTTGCCATTGCCTGATAGGTATGTCGTATCCAGCCAACCCTTTGCTTCATCACCAAGAAGTCTGAAGGGCACAGGGTATGGAACCTTAATAGGTAGAAATTTAAACGAGAATGCAGCACGGTCAAACTGGAAAAGGATCCTTTTCCCATCTTTAATTGTTGCTGCTGCCTAGTAGTAAAATCCAACTTTATTATATAATTTGCAGAAAAATTAAATAAAAGACACAAGGTCACTGTTTGAACTAGTAGCAAACAGAATAACGGACAACCAAAATTACTATCAACAGAAAAATATCAAATATATACAATTGAAGAATCAATAAATTTGTACTTGGAGCAATCACAGGGGAAATTATGTGACATCAAACTGAAACCAAAGAATTATAGTTCACTGTAGTTAGAGCTAATTATAACCATTGTCTGGCTACAGTTATTGTGGAGCAGTGATTGTTACAGCTACTTATGCATGGTCTGATGTATTATCTGATTTATCGATTTGGGTGGTATGAGTAACTTTTATCACAGCAAAGTCCTAAATCATATATTACAGCAACAATCTCAGATGTATTTTATAGGAACCAAAAAAATATTTCAACCTAAAATGGTCGTATAACACAAAATGGATATACAGTTGTATAGTGAGAGTAAAATACATATGATTGATACTTTGGTCGGTGAACAGAAGACTCTTCCTATTCTCAGGTGAAATTTGAAGGTAAACGTGTTCTAGATATAAAATACTAGTTATCCTCCAAAAGCCCTTAACATTGGAGTAGCGTAGATCACACTAGTAGATTACCAACATAGATCCATAAATGGAGTCATGTCAGGAAACTTTTCAAGAGCTACATCGATAAAAGAATAGAGGTATCCACAGTTTAACCTGATATTGCTGAAATGAGAGGTGTAATTGTGAAAAGTGAGACCTATTACAGCATAGTTTATCTATGTCCTGTCTGGGGGAATTCTTTCTAGAGACACGGGATAAATTATTAAACTTGTCAAGTTTAGGTGAAAGTGCTTAAAAATAAGATGAACAGTGTTAAAACTGATAAGTAAAAGTTCTAATCTACAAAATTATTAAGCTTGTCAAGTTTTAGGTGAAGGTGCTTAAAAATAAGACATACAGTAGTTAAAACTTGAAAATAAGTAAAAGTTCTAATCTATAGTCTCTGTGCCCCTTTTTTTCTTTTCTGCGGTTCTCACAAAGTTGATCTTTCTCTTCAAATAAGAAGCTTTGCCATGAAACTGACACAAACTATTACTGTTTTGTCAATTGCTCACGTATTGCAGCAATGATCGAACATTCAGTCATGACAGAAACTGGAAGTTGGATTGTTTTCCTTTACTTGAGATAATCAGGATTAATTTTCAATAGAACATAAGAAGTAAATATACCTCTACTTTCAGTTCGCCAATTGCATCTGAGAATCTGACAATGTTAGATACCCTTGGATAGTCTGTTCTAAGGTAGACCTCTTGATAAATCTTGAAAAAGTCAACCCCAACAAAGGTTCTCTGGAAACATATTCAAAAAAATAGTATACAATTAGCCATCCAAAATATCATAAATGCAACAGGGTTCCCCAACTGTTTGCAAAAAGAATAATGGTTTGGCTGGCCACGATATCAATCGCATATAGATAACTGGGTATTGGTGTATTAGTTAGCTTGACTATGGAAACAATATTAGATGCCTAACACAACTGAATTAGACTACACAAATTTCTGCAATTATCTCAAGTGAGAATAAAATCACAGATAATGCATTTCAATTTCAATTAAATTTAAAGTTAGACTAAAATCATACGATTGTTTCAAATGACTGCTAGGTAACTACAGGAGGGGAAGTGGTTGCTTCTTGGAGAAAAATTACATAACTCTATTCACAAAATCATTTGAAAGATTCCAATGAATACAATTTTTAATTAAACTATACTGTCATGGATAAATGTGATAATCATCTGAAAATTTTAGAATTGCTAGAGTAACAGAAGTGTTTTGAGTCAATGTTACTGATGGGCAGTTAGATCAAGGTTCAAAAGTGTCAAAAAAATTCAAGTTTTGCTCTCACATCTTTACAGGGTCAAGGAAAACTCTACTCAATATAAATGTAATTAAAACAGATTTAACTGAAAATATCCTAAGAATTACTAGCAATATAATCTTTTATACTATTTTTCAAGAAAATTGTCGAGCGTAACGATATAACTGAAAAACAAAAATACTCAAAAAGTCTTTGCAAAATCATCTCACTTGAATTGGTGATGCTGTTCCAGGTCTTGTAGTGAAAATTAGTTGCCAGCAACCCTCGATCACACTAGAACTTGTCTACAAAAGATTGAATAAAAACAAAAGGAATTTTCAACACAAAACTACCAATTTTCAATTGCATGCATTTATAATGAGTTAAAGGAAAGGACGAACTATTATATTATTAATTAAATGAATTTCCATAAAGAATGGCATAAATAAAAGGTCATACAATCCAATTAATTTTCAAGTAAATTAGACAGCAATAATGCTTCATGTAAGACTGCTATTCTAGCAGGAACATAATGCAGGAATCAAATAAGAGCTATCATCAATCCAATACAATAGATTACAGCCAGTCAATATAGTAGACACATGAAAAGTAGGGTAAAATTACTGAAAGAATATAGATAAGTTCAGGTTACGAGATATTGTAGGACAGTGTTTTTAAGTTATGGCTGAAAAGCTAGAAAATAACAGCTATAAAAGTTAGTTTAAACATAAGTAACGAAGCAGAAATGATGCACATAAAAAAAAAGTAGAATTACAGCCATCTGAAAAACAAATTGAATCAGTCAAACAAACAGGAAAATTCAAATCTCAATTTTATTCCCGTTCTACTCGTGAGTATCACTTTGTTCTACTACAATTTTTTTTAGCAAGCAGTTTATTTTGCGCAAGTCATGAGATTGTTATTGTATACTTGTAAGTGAAAAAAAAAAACAACCAATACCAAAGACTCACAGGATCCGGCAAGCCTCCAATACTCTCTAGGGTTTCCACGGCAAACTCAACATCCTGTAACGATCGAGAAAGAGATGGGTTTATATTCGATTCGAAGATACCACAGAGAAGTAAGATCGAAGAAGGCGAGTGCCTGTAGTTGCGTAGGAGAAGCGGCGCGGCCACGCCCTTGGATCCCGAGAATCGCCTCGACAAGGACGGACTCTCGATCGGTGAAGGAGAGTTGCTGCTCCCCTTTCTCCGCCAAAGAGGACGAGATAGGACGAAGGAATGTCGGCCTCCGTCTCTTTGTCAGCCTCGATTTTCGGCAGGGAAAGCGGTGGTAAATGGAAGGAGGCGAGGCGGATGGGCGAGCGATCGAAGGTGGCTGAACGAAGCCGAGGGCGAGCCACGCGGCAGGGGATCCTACGACGGCCATGTCCAGGGCCTGCCGCTCGACGAGATTGGTGTGAGGGTGGCATTTGCGCGGCCGTTAGTGGATGACGAGCGAGGGCCACGAATGGCCGAAAGGTGGATCTGCACCGTCCATTTGCCCTTACCCGTCGCGGGGAAATTTCATTTGAGCCGTCAAGTTTACACATGTATGTCCACGGTTAAACCTGAAATTATCGACATCACTTGAATTTTATACGCCTTCGAATTTCATTCCTGGCTTCCTGCTCTGTTTTTACTGGAAGAATCCAACGTATCATCATCACGGATCAATTTCGGCGGAATTTTCGGTCGGATGGGAAAAAAAAATATCTCTAACGTGACAACAGTTTATTAGATGAACTAAGAGATTACATTCATAAATTTAATTTATTGAATTTACATATTTTAAGTGAACTGCATGTTCAGCATGTGGACAAAATCTTAATAAGCTGCGGACTACGCTTCTAAACCTACGTTACGTTGAGGGCCTGAGTACGCGAGAGGGTCCTGAGAGAGACTGGGAGCCTTAAGTGCATTCACTTGGGGAGCCGTGAATCACTGCCCTCGCACACTCAGGTCCAGATCGTAAAAACCCTCTATATATATAATAAATTGTTAATTGAAAAAATACATTCAATCCGTGAGACAGGAGAGGGGTGAGTAAGAGCAAATTTTATAATATGATAAGCCACCATATTAGCGATTTGATTTGAAGTTAGAAGAAATAAGTATGGAGCGAATGACCATTAATCAATAGGTTGCTAAAAATCCGAGGTTGAAGTCACTGCTTGGATAGCCAAGGAAAAATCTGCGAATACCAAAACATTGTCGAAGCCCACATAAAGAGCCAGAAGAAGACCGTGATGAATAGCGAAAATTTCTACATTAAGTACCACTAGCTAAGGCAACACGCAAAACGCCAAAATGATCACAAATTACTAAACCAACACTAAAATGGTCATTCACTTCATAAACCACGTAACAACATATAGCCTAAAATGACCGGGCAGGAGTTTTGTCCCCTTTCTCTCTTGTACAGGCTAGCCCAAATGAGAGGAAGACAAGATAGCAGAGTCAGCTTTATAAAGTTCTTCAAAATAAGGCATGACCCAATCAATACAAATCGACTGTTTGGGTAAGTGGAAATCATGAATCCAACGATAATTATCTTTCTAAGTAGCTCACACAAACATTGAAAATAATTTAAAATTCAATCTCGATAGAACATATACCAAATATATATCGCAGTCTAAAAAAAAAGATATATAGCTCATGATAATTCATAAGATGCTTCTAAAATGAAGAGTCCTCCCACAGATGAAAAATTTGAGGATAAAATAAAAGGTAGTGACTTGTAAATTGATGTGGTAATTGTTCAGTGTGCCACGTGGATTGGTCATAATCAAACAGTCCCGAGAACCTAATGCGTCACTCAGAAAATTCTTAATTTTAACCCAAGTAGCATAGAAGTAAGCCACCGAACGACGCCCCACCGTAGCCAGACACCTATCAAACATAGTCTTAGCAGGATTAGAGAAAGAAAGGCGTCCAAATGGAGTTGAAAACATATTATCGATCAATAGGATTTTCATTGGCAACACTCCGCCCGCTCGGGAATAGATTCTTAATTACCGAGCGAGCGGATGTGTATTTCAATAAGTTGATCGGGCGAGATAAGATAACAAACAGTTACACTCAATGATCCTCTTAATAATCATGGTTGCTTCAATGGTACATAAGCAACAAAAATAACTATAATCAATGAACTAATA